>JAGFNX010000138.1:0-85825 GCA_017657125.1 Scopulariopsis brevicaulis
CAGCAACAGCAGACCAAGTCTGAAAACGCCATCAATAGGCGAAAAGCTTAGTTTGCGTCGGATCGGATTGGAGAATCTTGAAGTTCGCCTTGACAAGTATCCGTCGTAATACCCACGCCAAAACGGCCGACGCCGCGGAAAAAGCAGCGCTCGTTAGCATGGGTATGGTATACCGAGGCGCATTCCAGGTCGGCCAGAGATACTAGAAGAAGAGTTAAAGGTCTGTAGTATAGCAACCAATGGTAATACAAGCGAGACGTGGGAGGGTTGGTGAACTTACGGGGGAATAGACGCCCGAGATCGCCGCAAACGTATTCACGACTGCAAGCGAGATGGCCTTCTTTTCTCTTGTCTGCCCGCAGGTCGTCGACACCCAGCCAAGGATGATGCTATTGACGGCGTAGACACCTGTCGCGAACGCGCACATTGCGAAGTACCGAGCTCCAACGTTCATAGTCGTGCAAGCGAGGACGAAGCCCAGCACTGCGATGCACTTGGCAACGGTGATGTGCCAGACCCTCTCGTTGAAATGACCTGTCCATGTCAGTCCGGATCGTAGTTGGCTATATGTCACCTCTCGAGCAACTCACCGGAGCTTGCTGCCCACACAACGGAGACGGCACCCGAAATGAGATATGGGGGGCACGACAAGGCGAGCGTCACGTTGCGGTTGAACCCCAGTGTCTCGACAATAGTAGGGAAGAAGTTCTTGAAATTGCTCGCCGCCATGTGCAAGTGTTGCATAAACATCAACACCCAGAGGTGTGGGTCGCGCAAAGCTTCGAGGAGGCCGGTCCACGTGCTCGTGTTGTCTTGGAGACGGACCGTGTCTTCGGCGACGCGGGAATACGCTAGCCTCCTCTCGTCTCGGGATAACCATCGAGTACTGAGGGGTTCATCTGGAAGGATGAAGGCTGCGACGATGGCGATGACGAACGTGATGACTCCTTGGATTATAAAGAGCCATTTCCACCCGGCGAGACCGGCTGATCCGCTTAGCTGAAATACTCCAATCGCGATGAGCCCCGCGAAGGCGGTAGCGCAAATATTTGCGGTGAAGAGGATGGAGATCCGCGTGGCGATCTCTGTCCTGGTGTAGAACATGGATAGCATGTAGAGCGCACCGGGATAGAAAGGGGCCTCGACGACGCCGAGGAAAAAGCGAGTGAGGAGCAGCCCTTTGAAGTCCTTCGTTACCGCGGTAAGTGTACTCACGATAGCCCAAAGAGCCATGAAGGACGACATGAATAGGGAGGGACGAAGTCGGGTCATGAGCATGTCTATTTTCCCGCGTTGGCCATGAGTTCGTTACTCCGGTGGGATATTGACTCAACTACTCACTGCTAGGAATCTGCCCTAGAATATACCCGACAAAAAGGATGGACACGCAGGTCTGGTATTCCGTCGACGACAGGTTGAGCTCAGCCTCCAGGCCGTCGAGGCGAGCAACTGTGATTGCGTTCCGATCCAGGTAGTTGAACCAGTACCTGCGGCGTAATTAGAAGCTTCATACATGTCTAACGAAACTTGAATTAGGGTCATACATAATCCAGAGAGTAGGCAGCATAAACCAGTCGAGCTTTTTAACAAGTTTGGCCTCAGCTGGATCAATCACTCTGTCAGGCCCCGCCTGATCAACGCCGCTTTCCGGAGGAACATCACCGCCCGCCTCGTCTCCCTCGAGGTGTTGGCAGTGGGTCTTTTCGCCTTCGCGAGCTTCTCGCGCCTCCTTGTCGATGTTATCGTGGTCTGTCTTCGCCATGGTTTCCAGGGGAGTTGAATACGGAATGAAACAAAAAGGGAGTGGTGCGATTCCGGTCCCAGCTGGGATATCTTATAGTTCCGAGGAGTCTTATAGCCCTCAAGCGGTACTGGGTAAATCCGTTGATGCGAATCTCCGCATGTAACCTACCCCGGACTACAGGCGTTGTCGGGACTACCTGCATGGGACTACCGCCGGAGCATCACAGTCCACTCCTGACTACCTCATCCTCCCCCCGACTATCCTTGATTACCCTAGACTATCCCGCAGTTTCCGGGACTACACCGAGATATCCCAGTACCACCACCCCCAGTCCGGGGTAAGCGGGTCAGATGCAACGAAGTCCAGTCTTTTCACTCCCCGGAGCTTCCAGATACGGTCATGCATGCGCGCTCCGCCACGCAACCGCACACCATCATATCACACATCAAGTAGACTCTAAGACATTACGTCTAACACGACGAGCTCTTGGTTCTCGACTGAGCTCCGCCTATGAAAGTGCGGACAGGTGCGGAGAGGACGATCGTTTCCGGTCTTGATTGTGGCTGCTTTCTCGGAAATTCCAGGTGCAGTCAGACCTTCGATCTCTCCTGGCTCAAAGGAAAGGTTATTCTCTCAGGCCTCCGAACAGTATACAAGAGCCTCCGTAGGCTAGTAGCTGTTTGCCCTTAGGCAATGCAGTCTTCTAAAGGGCCGCCCTTCTAAAGACCCATCTTACCCTAGTGCAAGGAGCTGTTACACTGATTTTCATATTCTAGACTCCTCACGTGCTGGTGTATTCTCGCATGCGGCCCTTGGACATCCCGAAGTATCCATTAATTTCCGGATGATCGTCAGGAAAATGGCCAAGAGCCTTGTTCACCTTGCAATTTATGTCACATCATGGCATTGTATGTATGTAGGTTACCCGGATTAGTCGAGTTCGGCCCCACAGTCCTGAGAAACGGACCCACTTCCCCGCAAATAGGCGACGTAGCTACCCACGAGCTCACCACATGGTGCGCTCGTGCAGCGGGTGGTACAACCCCGACATATCCTGAAGTATCCGAAATCTCCGGATAAACGCGGATCTCGTCTTTAATTTGAGGCTCAAAGTCAAGATAAAAGACAGCTGATTCCTGTTCATAGTAATGTTCACTTCATCACCAATTAGCAGTTCCTCAGCACCCTCCATTACACTTATTACACTTGCAATCGTCCCGCCACCATGTCGAAGTCTATCGTCAACTCCGTGCCTTACCCTTTCCAATTCAATCCGCCCCTGGTTGAGAAACCCGGAAAAAGTGGACAGACGGAAGATGTATCCGCTGCCCTCAAAAACGTCCGAGGCCGCATTCCCTCTATCCAAGCGAGTCGGATGCGGACTATGATGCTGGAAGCCCACAGGGACCCTACCAAGATCCTGGCGCACTGCTGCACCTACGATGGTCTTTCTTCTCGGCTTCTCGAGGAGGCTGGGTTCCCTATGGCATTTCTCGCTGGATATGCCGTTGCCAGCTCTTATGGCCTACCTGACACTGGCTACATTGCCATGGCAGAGATGTGCGATAAAATCCAGGAAACCGTTCGACAGGTCTCTATCCCGATCATGGCTGATGGAGACACCGGCTACGGGAGTCCACTTAATGTTCGGCGCACGGTTGAAAGCTTCGCCCACGCTGGTGCCGCCGGCATCATGATTGAGGACCAGACCTGGCCCAAACGTATGTACTACGCAAATGTGAACGGGGAACAGGATCCTAACAGGCTTTAGGATGTGGCCACACCAAGGGAAAGTCGGTCGTGTCCCGGGGAGAGGCATTTGCCCGAGTCCAGGCCGCATGCGATGCGCGAAACGAAGGCAAGGATATATTTATCCTTGCGCGCACTGACGCTCTCATCCACGGCTGGGAGGAAGCCCTCGCCAGGGCCAAGGAATTCAAGAGAATTGGCGTCGATGCGGTATTTGTGGAGGCCTTGCCAGACCAGGAGTCCATGCGGAGGTGTGTCGAGGAAGTTGACATGCCGACCTTTGCCAACAGTAAGTTTTCTTTCTGTCCTGTCCTGGCCAGCGGTCAAGCTAACCACAACGCCAGTCATCGAGGGTGGCATGACCGAAAACATGTCCACCAAGGACCTGGCTGAGCTTGGGTTCTGTGCCGTTGCGTACCCTTGGACTCTGGTTGCGGCGAAGCTGAAAAGCATCCGCGAGACCCTCGAGGACCTGAAGAGGAGCATGTTGGTGGGGCCGCCTCCTATGATCTTGTCCTATAGCGAGGTCTGCGAAGGAGTTGGCTTCAACAAGTACTGGGTATGTTTTAGCATCTGAAGGGTCTGGAACTTGAACTGACTTCAATATTTAGGACCTTGAGGAACGATACAAGTTCAATGAGGACGGATTGACTGGGAGAAAGAATGGTAACTAGAGTTCCAGTGACTAAACGGCAGACTGCATGATGTTCGTCGACGCCGCCACTACGGCGTTGCCTAGCTCCAAGATACCAGTCCTAGAATTAATTATCACTTATAATTTGTGCCTTCACTCTTAAAGTACTTGATAAAGCCATTAGAAGCCAGCCTTAACGTATCAGTAGAAACATCTCGTTGGTCGCTTGAGACTAGCGAAGCTCAAACCGTCCCGAGATCCGGCCTGGATCGTCTCGCACAGGGAATGCGAGAAATTTAGATACACGTGTATGAAGCCGTGTGATAGCCTTTTCATAAAGTACAACACTTGTCTATTATCAAGGAAAACGACATAGGGACAGCACTCCTCTGTATATAACCTCTTATATGAACCCAAAGTGAATAGCCCGATATTTCCTTAGGTAGGCCGCTGCTTTATTTCCTACTCATTCCCATAGTAATACTCAGGAGCGTTCCTTCTCTTCTTCTTTATCACTTTATACTAATTACGGTAAAATAGAAGCTGGTGCTTTATCTCTTATCATACAAGACAGACTAGCCCTACCCCATAGGATCCAGTTCGTAGCAAGCAAACTGCTACCAATGCTGGTGTACCGATACCGAGTTAAACATAGACGGATGCTCAGCGAGATTATTCCAAAAGTCAATCTCAAAATCCCAAGGCTCCAGCTGAGGCCACAGAGCACTGGGGTCTACACCCCCAAGTTCCGGGTGTGCCGGCGGATTCAAGCCACTTGTGGCGGGGCTGGCCTGGTTATCTCGGGTGTGTATCCGCTGCAGGAATTTTTTGATTGTGCAGGTGGCCCTTGAGAGGAGAGCGTAGTTCGGCTCAGTTGACCGGACAATGGTCCCGAGGTCGACCTCCGTGACCACGATTCCGAGGTCGCGAACTACCTTGGCGTCCTGGAGTCCGTCGGCTACATGTCGCCGTCTGAGCATGGCGATCATGATGATACCTATTGCTGGAAGGCCATAGTGCGCCAACTACACCATCCCTGTCAGACACGCTATACGACAACAATCGCTTGCCTCTACTCACCCTCCATTCGAAGCTCGTGCCTGTCGAACACACAAGCTGGTTCCTCAAAACAATAACCTCAACAACCAATGAGAGGATCTCCTGCGCGAGACTCACGAAGGCAGGGTCGGGGTCGGCTGGCGGTCCGAGGCACAGGAGCCGCAGCAAGAACTGGACGTGAAGATAATTGAATCGCGTGCTGGCCAGGAAGTCCCGTTCCCAGGAGCCCCTTTCGTAGTGCTTCAGGCTCCCTTCCATGCGGAAGTTGTCTGGAAGAGCTTCCCACTGCTGGTCGGTTCGTTTCTGGAGGTCGCTTGGGATCTTGAGTGTTAGCATATGCGAACGCGAGATATGTGCTTTCGGCGAGAGGGTTCCTGCTATTGTCACTAGAGGACGCCGTAACTTAGCGTACGTACCTGACCCTGTCATAAAAGTCCTCACGGCTGTCATCGTTGAACATTTCGAGAATCTCCTCCTTCAATGAAGCGCACGCAGCAGTCCAGCGGGTCTCGGCCCATATAGTCATCTTCGAATCTGCATTCCAGCGGAGAATACACCTTTGGTTACCAGGAGTTGGTGGAGCATCATCAGCATCGGCATCGGGAACAGCTAGTTGTCTCAGGGCTGCGTGTAAATGGCAGAATCTCTTGCACAAGCGAGGGGGCCGCCCGAGGAAGATTGCCCAGTTCTTGTCGGCGGAGTAGGCACGGGCAAGTGCGGTTCTCCTCATGTCGATGAGAAATACGGGAACCCGATCGGGGGTTCCTAGGTTCTCGTGATAGCCCAATGTTATTATGGAGGTGATGACGTCCCCTAGCTTCCGAAATGAATGATATGCTGCGGGGGATCGGAGTTTATCAGTAACTGCCAATAGACTGAAGCAATGGAAGGTACTCAGTGAACTAAAATGAACTTACACTGGACTCCAAAGACATAGGAGTGTGATATAAAGTTTTCATATTGCAAGACGAGTTGCAGGTCATTTAGCATGTCCAGGGATAGAATCACCTCCACTATAACATTGGTCAGCTTTACAGCCAACGCCACAAGCTCTTGCCTGCGTGGATCCTCGAGATAGAGGGCAGGGAAAACGTGGGTCTCCGAGGCAGCTCGAATCACGGCGCAGAAAACGAGGCCTATCGTTTCTAGTCGGGTATTCGAGCCTAGGAACTGAGAACAGAAACCGTCTAGGCTGTGAACGGGCATCTGGACAAGCAAAGGGCGGCTGGAGTTCCCGAGCAAGGTCCTAGCGTAAGCGAGGTATGGGTCAGCCGTGCCACCGGCATGATGAGATGACAACGAGCGGAGGTCGTCTAGGGTGTGCCGCATGCAGATGTCGACCAGAGGTTCCGCTAACGCGAGGTTAGCCCCCGTCGCCCGCCAGAAAGCCACGAGGTCATGGAGGGCGTCCGGGGCGAACGATCCGAGCAGGTGCTTCATGCATTCGGCCACCTTTTTGGCCTGCGTCTCACCCTCGGACCCTAGGAGTGGGTCCACCGCCGTCGGAGAGGTGGTGGGTGCTCCCTCCGGGGTTGCTGGGCCCGAATCTTGAAGCGCGCTTTCATTTTGAGAAAGGTGGCTGAAGATGGCGACGTGGCTCGACGCGCCCATGTACCCCGGGTTGGGATAGTTAGTAGTCCTGGGCGGGACTGACGGACTCGGGCTGGGGACAACAACCTCGCTAGAGTGATACGTGAGATTAGCGGCACTAGAACGCAGGGCCAGACCGTTGGGCTCGGTGCACTCACGGAGTCAAGGACCCGGTGGCCTGGTCGGAGAGTTGGGTGTCGACGGTCCGCTGTCGTTTCCGAGCGAACGGACGCTGTCGGTACACGCAAATATCGGCCTTGTTACCGGCCCGGCATCGGCCACAGGCGGGTTTTGCGTGGTCGCATGAGAGCTTCGACTGCCTGCAAGGCTCGCACGCCGGAATCCTTGGTCCTCTCGGAGGTGGCATTGTGGACCTCCTCGTCTTGCAGTGCAATCGTCTGCGTCATGCGCGATACAGGTAGACCGTCGGAGTATAAGTCGGAATATAACGAAACGGCCGTCGGAATTTATATATCGGAATTTCCAAAGTCCAATGCGGGGTAACAACGGAGGTCACTACCTATTGCGGCGCTAGTGATTCGATAGATCTCCCCGACACCATGGGGGAGGGTCGCCAAGCTCGCGCCACGGCACTTCTAGCTCTCGGTACGAAAGCATTTCATGCTTATTTCACTCCATGCCAAGCAATACAAAGAATCACGGGTTCCCTCTTTGTAAGGCGTGTGATTGGGTAAAAGCTTATCCCTGGGGGTTTCTTATCTCGGAGGGGATGGGGGTGGAACGCGGGGTTGTGGAAATGGCGTTTTCGGTTGCTCTCTAAAGCATCTTGACCGACTCGGAGCGACGAGAAAGTCATGATTACCAGTATAGTCGAGATTGTTACGCCGACGCTTTATACGCTAGGCTCTTACATGGCCACCTTATATCCGAATCGGCGTGATAGTCCAGAATAAGGTTCTCTTCTCATGTCCCAAGCAAAGTATCGAATGCTCGTATGCATCACCCTAGCTCCCCGCATCCGGCCTGCCAATGGGAAAGTCAAGATTAACTACCATGGCGCTAGCGTTGCGACCTTGGTCTCCAGGTATGCTTCAGGGTTCACCAGGGCCAGCAACCGAGGCACGAGAATGCTACCCTTCCGACAGTGTCAAAATACAACAACGGAATGTAACGACATGTATAAAAGGACCGACAATGCCCGAACCATAGAGACCCCATGTGTTTCTGCCCCACCGGCACCCTCCCCGCAACACAAAAGTTCCCGCACCGAGCAGGTGACTTATCCAATATGTTCGACGACAACGGGAGCGACAAGCCGCATAGCGCAGTCGAGAGCGCTTCTAAACATGTGGAGCAGGACGCACAGCCAGTTTTCGACCCAAAGGCGGAAGCCAGGCTGCGTAGGAAGATTGATCTCATGATTATACCGACGGTTTCCCTGCTCTACCTGTTTTGCTTCATAGACCGAGCAAACATCGGTGCGTAATGGCTATCATACCTCCCGCTATTCCCGCTGTTTTGGCCGAATTTCCTAGCCTATAACGATAAAGAATGCAGCTAATGGATCGTGATAGGAAATTCCCGGCTGGCCGGACTCGAAGCCGACCTGGGGATGTCCGGGAACGACTACAACGTCGCCCTCTCAGTGTTTTACATCAGCTACATCGTCTTCGAGATCCCAGCAAACGTCCTCTGCAAATGGATGGGCCCGGGCTGGTTCCTACCCTTAACCTCTCTCGGCTTCGGACTCGTCTCAATCTTCACAGCGTTCGTCAATGACACCGCGCAGATCTGCGGCGTCCGTTTTGTGCTGGGCATCTTTGAGGCGGGTATGCTTCCCGGGATCGCGTACTACATGTCGCGGTGGTACCGTCGCGCCGAGCTTACCTTTCGACTGTCGCTCTACATTGTCATGGCTCCCCTTGCGGGGGCCTTTGGTGGTCTTTTGGCGTCGGCGATTCTCACGCTTGATAAGTTTGGCATGTTCCACAGCTGGCAAATGATCTTCGGTAAGCCCCCCTCCGTCTGTCTCGTGCATTCGGCCATCAAGTATCGCCCATCGAAAACTTCGAGATACGAGACCCCAGAGTTAACCTGCTGACTCTAACTCCTGATAGCTATCGAGGGAATTGTCACCGTCGCACTGGCACTTGTATCTTTCCGTATGATGTTCCCCTAACATCCTTGCCCCGCTTTGGTACCCTATATTAACTGTTCCGCTAGTTACACTTACCGACCGTCCTGACTCCGCGAGGTGGCTTAGCGAGGATGAGAAGAGCCTCGCAATTGCCCGCGTCAAGAGCGAGCGGCTAGGTACCACCGAGGTCCTAGACAAGATCGACACTGCCAAGCTCATAGCCGGCATCCGCAGCCCCCTAACCCTATCCACATCTCTGGTCTTCCTCCTCAACAACATCACCGTCCAAGGCCTAGCCTTCTTCCTCCCCACCATCGTGAGGACAATCTATCCGGACCGATCAACCATCACCCAGCAGCTCTTCACGGTGCCGCCCTACGTCGTCGGCGCCTTCTTCACCGTGCTTCTGCCTGCCATCAGTTACAAGATTGACCGCAGGCAAATCTTTGTTATTCTGAGTGCGCCTTTGGTGATGGCTGGTTACATCATCTTCTTGGCTACTGAGAGCCCGCAGGCTAGATATGCCGCTACGTTCTTGATCGCCAGCTCGGCATTCTGCATGGCGCCCATTACAAACTCGCATATCAGCGCCAACGTGCTGAGTGACACGGCCAGGAGCAGCGCCATCGGAACGAACGGTAAGTCGAAACAAAACCAAATATCATTACTGCTCAGAAAACTACTCTCCCGAAAATCAGAGGCTGGTGTGACACTTTACTGATCCTCTCTTCTAGTCATGTTCGGCAACATTGGCGGCTTGATCTCGACGTGGTCCTTTATGCAGAGCGACGGCCCCAACTACCCGATCGGAAACGGCCTCAACCTGGCCACGTCGAGCTCCATTTTGGTTGTCGGGACCTTGACCCTCCTGTGGATGAAGAGGAATAATAAGAAGCGCGAGCGTAGGTCTGTCGAGGAGGAGCTGGCGGGGCTGTCGGAGAAGCAGATCCAGGACCTTGACTGGAGGCATCCTCAATTCCGATGGGTTCCGTGATTAGCGGAAGAAATCAGAGGAAAGACGCAAATTCGTATGGTTGTATGGATGGATCGAAAGTGAAGGAAGGGATCTAGCTGGAGGCGAGATAGGGAGTGGTGTGCTACTGGTTGATTTAAGACGTCATGGATGGAGGCGAGCCGTGCCTGTAATGTATCTCTCACAGAAGCTGGAAAACAATGCACTTTACTTGACATTAATTACAGTCTTATATGCTCTGTATTTACTACCGCCATTACCATGACATTGTACGCAGAGGGTCCGAAGCTAAGGCAATGATTCGTAATGTCAGTGTCAGTAACCAACGACGGGAACACGATGTAGTGTACGTTAAACATACATAGAATCTGACTGAATGATGATAAAAGAGGGATTCATGTTATATCTGGCCAGGCATTGAGTTGAAACTTGGTGGCGGCATGGCCATCTTGTATGGGGCTCGGTTATTTACGGTATATCTACGCTCGGACGTCCATTCCACAAGCCGAAATACACACACGTCTTTGTCTTTGTTAACAGCCAAAACATAGATATAAGAAACGAAATGTCTTTTCTTTGTACTCGAACTATACCAAACAACCAAAATACTAAACAACATAAATACCCATCCAAGCCGGGAGCCATGTAAGCACAAGTGGATGCGAAAGGGCCGTTCTCATCCTCGACTCGCTTTCCGAAGCCACTCATTTACGAGACCTTTGAAATCATTAACTCCGTAAGGCTCGGTGATTTCTTTATACCAAGATGACTTCCGGTGACAAGACAGCCCGAGATCGGATAGGAGTACATCGGCGTAGGGAATGCTATCAAAGACGAGGTCGGGGCACCGGTCCCCCGTCCCCCCAGCCTCCTTAGGCCGCCTGATCCTCTGGTACTCGGTGTGGTAGTATGTCTCCCGCTTGACCGCTTCGTATTTAAGTTGAGAGTCCTGAGACGTGGTGACCAGGTTTGGAATCTTGCCGTCGAAAAAGGCTGTGATCCAAAGGGCTTGCACCTGCGAGACAAGAGCCGTTTGGAGGGTGATGTGGGCGCCGATCACGGCTAAGTTCTTCATTCGGATGATGTCTGGGTCGCACGGAAGCACGAAGCGGTACAGGCGATACGGCGACGAAGAGGAGCCCACCGCCTTTTCTGGGGCCGTCGCGGGGAGTTCTGACGGGAGCTTCATCTCCGGGCGTAGGGAGTTTGGTAGTTGTCGGACGGGCTTCTTTCTCAGGGCGGGTGTCGATCGGAGAATCTCCGCCCGTACTTTGGCTTCGAGAACCCGGTCTCCGGTGTTGGTGTTGGCGCTCGGGAACCCAAGTCCATCGCCAAGACTCTCCGGGAAGAATTTCACGCTTGGTTTTGTTTCCCAGCCCGTACAGCAAACAACGGCGTCCGCCTCGATGACGGTCCCATCAGACAGGTGAACAGCGGTCTCTGACAACGAGGAAACCTCTGCGGCGTGGGTAGTGATCTGGCCATTCCTGGCCAAGTCAAACCAGCTCGTCTCGTAGTTGTGGATACTGAGCGAGTTACCCATCCAGAAGGTCGAGGTCCAGGGCTTCAGGTTCGCGAGGCCGGGGCTTTCATCGTACGCGTTTATCCCGGTCACCTTGCCGTCCAAGTAGTCCCAGAACAGCCCAGAAAGTTTGCGGCCAAGCCAGGTACTCTTGATCAAACGTCGGAGGAGCAAAGCAGAGCCACCGTAAGGGTTGGGGTCGAGCCACGTGAAGAGCCGCGTGGCGGAGATGGCGGAGATGGACTGCGCTGGCCAACACCAACTTGGGCCGCCGCCAGATCTCCTCATGACCATGTGGGCCTTAGCACCTAGGCGGGCCGAAGTGGTGTAACAGACGTCCCAGGCTGACTTGTTGCCGCCGATCACCACGACCGTCTTGGCGGCTGCTAGTTCTTGGGCCCGCGATTTGAAGTCCTTGGCGTGGAAGACGGGTCCATTGAATTTCTCTCGTCCGGGCAAACGGGGTATAAATGGTTCGGAAGTCAGACCAGTAGCAAGGACCAGTTTTGACGCAACAAGTGTGCCGGACCATTTTTCGTCCGTCCCAGCCGTCGTCGGAGAATCCCCGCTCACCACCTCATATACTCCTGCCTCTGGCTTGGTCGTGCTCGTGAAAGCAACCTGCCACTCCCCGTTGGGTAGGAGAGTAGCAGAGTCCACCTTGGTCCCAAAGCGAATGCGCGAGGTCAACCCGAACGCATCGCAAAAGTCGCAGAGATAGCTGTACACGACTCGCCCGGGGATATGCTGCCCCGGCTCGATGCCGTACTCCTTGGGAACCAAAGGAAAGTCGCTGAACTCGTAGGTTCCGACGACGTTGTTGGTCTTTAGACCGGGATAGAGTCTCTCGGAGGCCCAGGTGCCGCCGAGGGATTCTGCGTAGTCTAGTACAAGGATGTTTGCGTGGACGTGCACCTCGAGGTATGTTTTTGCCATGGCGAGGCCATGCCACCCTGGAATATTGTTAGGAATCGAATACTACTAAATCTACTTGCCGGCGGAGTGCGAGCGGAGAGTGAGCTTACCAGCGCCGACTACGACGAGATCGAAACGCTCCATTGCAACCCCCAAATTATGACTGAGATTTTGAGTCTTGTTGATCTCTCGGGAATGATTTCGAGTCGAGGCGGCCACTTGCCTTGATTAGGGAACTGGACACATGAAACGAGTAGCTGGTCAAACGGTATGATCAATACATGAGCTTCTCAAGTCTTGCTTTTGTATGCATCGCCAGATGTTCATTCTCTCATATTACACGTGTGACAGTGAGGAACACGAGCCGAAACCACATCCGGCCCTCTGTGTTCGGGGGCCTGTTCCTTTCGGGGGCATGTCAGCGCTGATGACCCTCGGAGTAAATGGTCGGAGTGAGACGTCGGAATATGTGGTCGGAGTACATGGCTGGAATAAGTCGGAATATTGACGTATCGGAATAAGGAGTGATCGGAATATGTCAGTCGCACTAGACGAAGAGCCAATCAGCCATCCCCGATTTCCCCAGACACCTTTGTATCTCCCACATATCGGTCTTCTTAATGCGGGGTATCCGATCGGATTTCCAACACGATAAGCATTTAACTTGGATCCCGGGTTTACTCCTTGAAGTCAAAGGCCTCCCCGCTTAGTATATCTGTTTACACCAGCTTCTGCTCGCCCGAGACGTGTGGCCTATAAATCTACTTCGCCGTCAACTGTACTCAGGAAAGGCATCCAGTGCTGTTGGTTTCAACAGACTCCATCTATCTCATCCGTCTCAACAGGCTCGCACTCCCCTGTGCCGTAACCATGTCCAAGAAAGACACCGCCTCCGTCTTGGATATCTCCAAGTGGCCGACTGCACAGAAGTTTGTGACGCGATGCAGCGAGTTTTTAAATGAAGTTGAAGACTTGTGAGTCCGACCACGCTCTTAGCCAGAGATGACCCAATGATCCCCGGAGCATGTTCCTATGATATTAGGCAACGCGAACTCGCACGTCGAGACTGACCCTCTACTTCACAGGACCCCCGGCAAGGACCTCGAAGCCATGCTGAACAAAAACTACGGTCCGGGAAACCCTTACTATGAGGACTTCTGCTCCTACATCAGACAAGGCGTGAAAGAAGGATGGGTAGCGCAAACAGAACTCGACGGCCCTAAATACCGCCGAGGAAGAATCACGAATCCCGTCGCTGAAACGAGATATTTCAGCATCACGACCGTATTCATGGACAGCCAGGATGTATACGCGGGGCAGTACCATGCCCATCCTTATGGAGAGATCAACTGCGTCGTGCAGATCGACGAGACGGCGGAGCTCAAGGGTATGCAGGGGTGGCAGGGGGCTGGCTGGACTGCTCCGGGGCCTGGGACGCATCATTACCCCGAGGTGAGAGGCGGTGCGTTGGTTGCGCTATTCTTTTTGCCGGCGGGTCGGATCTCGTATAATGCGAAGCCTGGTACAGCGCAACCCCTGTCGATCTAAGGTGACGGTAACGGGAAGGCTAGAGAATAGAGGCCTTTACTGTATGCATGTAACCACGAGATCAATGAAGAAAAAAGCGGTAGGAAAACAAGTATTGGTCCGTTTCAACCGAATGCACAGCATTGAGACTTTCAGGATGACATGAGAGAGAGACACCATACGGGAATTGAATCTTAACGACTGTAACCGCCTCCCTATCATCTAGAGTGACATCCCATAAGTCGAAGTAGTCTTTGGTCCGCATCTCGGGTCTATCTATAACACGGGCCATTTAGATCAGTCTCGCGACCTAAAACCTATAAGTGATGGGTGTTAGTTTCATGCCGGAGCTGCGGCCGCCACCTCTGCTACTACACCGGAGCTTCCGCCGGAAACGCCACGATAGTTATATTCTCTACCCGGTATAGTCTCTACTAACTTAGTAACGCTTGGTCGAGGGCATGTGCATTCGCTTACAAACTATGCAGACTTACCGGCATCACTGCTCATGTGGGGTATAGTGGAGCTTGGGCTGCGGAGTAACAGAGGCAGGTTGCAGCGTGGCCCGGCCGGCCCGGAACTCGGTGGTCTGCATCTCCACCTCCGGATATTCCGCCAGGCGGGCTCGCCAAGTCGGCAGTTCCTCATGACCATGCTTGCCCCGCTCTTATTATCCTTCTAGGCTCTTAAAGCAAGGTTGTAGGATTTCCATGATGTCACTCGAAGTGGAACAAAAGCCGGCTTTGGCCTAGGTTGCGCACCCCCGCAGGCAGTCGTCCCTCCGTTTCTCCGTCTTGCCATGGAGAAACACCTCACGAGGCGTTTTCCAGATTACCCCAACTAATGTGGGAACATAATTAAGCGAGAACCGTTTCGCTCTCGACACGAATTGCGATCATCGTCATTACAAGGCTCATCGTTGTCACCCAACGCGGCCATCCTTCGCCATGCGTAACATCCAGTCCAGTAAATGGAGGGGCAAAGTTTCGTCTTCTTCTTATACTGTTCACTCTATTTCCTTGTTGGTCACGTCTTGTGACCAGTGGTATTTGTGAATATAGATATAAACGGCAATAGCAACTTCTCTTCGCTCCCCCCCCGGGGATATCGGTTTCATCCCGGCTTATCAGCCTTGTAGGGCGGTTCTGGCCCCCAGGGGCGTTGCGAGTTACGTTGATCGACACATTGTTAAATAATCTAACACGATATCGCCTGCAATCCCTTCATGTTAAAGTCCGCTCTTCCTACTCTTAACCCAAGCGTCCTTGCCTCCATCGCGAACTAGCGTTGGGATTTCGGAAACCAGATGCCAGGGTCACCCAGCTGCATCTGGATCGTAGGTTTATCAAGTAGAAGGATTGCGGCAGCAAGAATTTTCGCCAAGTCGGAATTCGGCGTGGATTCCAGGAAACTTTTCATCTTGTCAGTATTTACATCAAGGTCTCGTCCATTCGACCGCCCATCAAACTGTCCGTTCGACCGCCGGTCCCCCAACAACCTGCAGCAACCCCACAGATCTACATCACTACATACAGTTTTCTAACCTCAATCAAGAAAGAACCGGCCTGGCCGGGGCGGGGGAAATGCGGGGTAGCGCGAAGAAAGCCGGTTCTGACGGCACGGCACTCCAAGCTCCCTCTCCGATTCCGCGAAGGAACCATGTGTAAGGACACTATTCCTTCGTGCTTCTTGGCTAGCTAAGATGAGATGTGATATAAATACGGGCAGGATGTGGTCATTTTTAGAGGATACCCGCAACTCTCGCTGCCAGGTTTATCAGTCTTAATAGTCATTTTATCTCCTAGCTGAATATCACCAAGCCGAGATGAGACTCACTACAGCACTTTACCTGGCCCTGGCCTGGCGGGTATCTGCCAGCGCCTCCAATGAAACGTGCGAGGAGCGCCTCCCAGTCGTTGACTTGGGCTATGTACGTCTTCTACTGCCATTGATCATTCTTCATCGTTTCAGGTAGATCCCGTCTAACACCAGCCAAGGAACTACACCAAGCAGCTTCATACGACGCGAGGAGTCAGGCCTACAACTTCCAAAACATCCGCTACGCCAGGCCCCCGACAGGTGATCTCCGTTTCCGCGCGCCCCAGGCGCCCGAGACCAACAGGTCCGTCATCCAGACGGGACTCGAGGCGCGGACTTGTCCCCAGAGCTCGCCCCAGTGGCAGGACTTGGGCAGCGCGGTGGGGGGGAAGTGGGATGACCCGGACCGCGAATTCAGTATCGAGGAGTGGGTGAAGGACTTCCACGAGACGACTGTCGACCAGGATGCCAACGAAGGGCCGGGCGGCGTCACGGAAGACTGCCTATTCTTGGACGTCCATGCGCCGAAGAAGACGCTGGAGGCGGGGTTCACGGGAAGCAAGGGTGAGAAGGGTGCTCCTGTCTTGGTCTGGGTATGTTTGTTTTTCCCGAGGCCTGGATTATTATCTGTGATGACTGCCCGCTGACTTCCCACCTTGCTCTGTTAAGATCCACGGAGGTGGCTATGATCGCGGCTCCAAGGTACGCTTCCCTGACCTTCAGTACATCCCCACTGGCCTGCTCGCCAAGTCCGGGGAATACGACGATGGCATGATCTTCGTGGGCATCAACTACCGCCTCGGCGCATTCGGCTGGCTCTCCGGGGACGAGTTCGAGCAGGACGGGGACGTCAACGCGGGCCTCCGCGACCAGGTCATGGCTCTGGAGTGGGTTCAGCAGTATATCGACAACTTTGGCGGCGACAAGAACCGCGTTACCGTCATGGGCGACTCGGCGGGCGGTGGCTCGATTCTGCTTCACATGATGGCGTACGGGGGCACCAACGAGAGCCACAAGACGCCCTTTATGCAGGCTATCCCGCAGAGTCCTTACATCGAGCCGACTTCGGGTCCTGACGGTGGTACTTTTGAGAGGTTCCTGTCTATGCTCAACGTGAGCAGCCTGGACGAAGCCCGCCAGCTTGATGAGCAGACCCTCGTCTCGGTCAACGCCGATCTAGCTAAGAACGCCCCGAACCACACGTACATCTTCGTCCCGGTGATCGACGGGGAGTACATCCCGGAACGGCCCATGAAGATGCTGCACGAGGGCCAGATCGACAAGTCTGTGGGGGTCCTGACCACTCACAACTCGCTCGAGGGCGCCTACTACTTTGATCCCGGAGTCGAGACCGACGACGACTTTTGGATGTGGGTGAACCAGTCAATTCCTGGCCTTCCAGAGGATACGATTGATTATCTGGCGGAGGAGCTCTACCCAGCGGAATTCGATGGATCGTGGGGATATGATAGCCAGGAGATGCGCCAGATGCTGCTGTGGGGGGAGGCCTTCTTCGACTGCCACTTCACCGAGATCGGGAACGTCATGGAGGGCAAGTCCTATGCTAGTAAGTCCTCAACCTCTTACTCCTTGGAGCGTTTTCCATATTGCAACATAATTTGCTGACGCTTCGTCTGCTACAGGCCAGTTCTCCATCCAGCCGGGCTACCACGCCCAGGACCTCGCCTACACCTTCGACGGGCCCGACGGGCCCGTGCCGTTCCCGGAGGCCAAGGACGCCATGCAGGGCGCGATCGTCTCGTTTGTGCATACGGGCACGCCGAGGATGGCGGACGGGTCCCCGTACCCGAGGTGGGGGTCTCAGGGGCTGATGGTTAATGTCACTGATACCAAAACGTATGTTGCGGAGAATGAGGTTAACAAGACGAGGTGCGACTGGTGGGCAAGCTTGGACATCTGAGGTGTAGGATGTCGAGGGCGCTAGAGGAGCCAAATGAGGCATGAGGCGAAGTCTCTGTATATATTGAATCTCTCTGTCTCGTAAATAGTCGGTCTTGGGTGTCCGTACATGCATCTGCCCCAGAAGTAAGACGAGGCGCCAGACGGGGGTGTAATTGACCGCTGGCATCCTGCAACCTCCATGACGGCTTGTGTCCCTGAAGCCTGCAGTTGACTACACCTCTAGGGGTTAAAATTCAACGTAGACAAGATGGTTATGTACTCCCAACACCGTAGGCTGGTGAAGGATAGAGCCAGGAGTGGTACTTCTCGAACCAGACGGCGCAATACTCCTCGACAGGCGGCTTGGATTTCCCCGGCTTGGCGGGGAGGGGGGATGACGTCTGGGAGAGCCTGGTCTTACTCCCGGGGCGATATTCGACGGCCGGTGGTGGCTTTCTCTGTCCTCTGTCTCAAAAGGGGTACGGGGTCGACGGAAACAGGGGACCTTCACGGTAAGTAGCGGATGGTGAAGGGCAATGGACATAACGGCCAAATTGTGACTTCCAAGCAAATTGTTTCAAGGCTGTTAGTTCATGTAGGAGTTAAAAGTGAAATGGGTCGAGGTTGGCAAAGGGCAGAGGAAAGCAGGAGGAGGGGGCGTGAGGCAGGGATGAATTCACTTCCCCGACGGTGAGCCAGAGTGATCATGCCGCGGGGTCGGGATGTGGAAGGCAAAGGTTCGCTTCGGTCTCCGGGGCAAACAAGGCGCTCGGGTACCATCACCCACCACCGCCATCTCCCCATTCCCTAGAAGTAAATGTCACAGGCCAACATCACACTCACAAACACAACCAAATGCCATGAAACATCATTAACCATTCCATTACCTATTCATACAACGCTACACCCCAACGCCATAACGATACTCTCAGAATCCCTTCTCCGTCCCATAGCCCTCCAAGCCGCCCAACCCTACTGGGTCCGCACAACATTACATCCCAAAACTCCAGGCTAAAAGACGTAACGACCAAAGGAACAACTCAACCCTCCACCCTCCCACTAACGCGATGTAGGTTCGAAATCATCCTCTCCACCAGCGCCGACGAATCCGCCGGCACATCCGGCAACTCGATACCCCCCTCCTCCTTCCCCCCTTCTCCCATCCCACTTGCCGTCGCCGGCACATCCTTCGGGCCCTTTGTTTCGCTCGGTCGTGATAAACTCGGGATGCGCGGAAGCGGGACCGGTGTGGTCGATATCCTGGGCGTGGTACTCGCGTTGGTAGGCGTTCCCGTGTTCGTCGTGTTCGATGGTGCCGGTCGCGTCTCGGGCTTCGGTCTCGCCATCGCGGCTAGGTACTTCGCCGGCAGCGGGACGGGCGTCTGTTTCACGGGGGGACTGGCGGGCTTCGGGGCCTTTAATAGCGTTCTTGTTAGCGGTTTGTCTTTGGCTGGGTGGGGTGATTAGCTCCGGGAGAGGTGGCTGGTCGTACTTTGTCGTGTTGAGGACTGGCGGGCTGTGGGCCGGTGGCACGGTAGGGATCGGCAGGGCGGCCCGGCTGCGGCGGTTGACGGGCGTCAGCGGGGCTCACGGCCGTAGGGGGAGCCGTCGTAGTCGGGGGCTGCGAACGCGCGGTGTTAGGCGCCGTTGGTTGGGCCGTGCTGGGTGCAGGTGGGGCCGCGGCAGTTGCGGTCGACGGATATCCCGCCTGGGTCGTGGGCGAGGGGTAGGCAGGATGGTACGCTGGCTGTGCACGGCCGCCGGGCTGATGATACTGTCCCACGTTGTAAGAGTAGCCGGCGCCGTGAGGATACCCATTCGCGTGCCCAGTCCAGTAGCCTTGTTGTGTGGGTTGGTGGACGGGCTGCTGGGGCTGTTGACCTCCTTGACCCGGTACCGTGGCCGGCGGGCTTGTTGCGGTGGGGGTTTGTACCCGCTGTCCGGCAGACCCGGGCACTGTTGTAGCCGGATTCATCGACGGATTGGATCCCTGGACCGGAGACGGTCCGCTGCTGTACGCATTGCCGTAGCCAGCGTTATACCCCGCGGGCCAAGCCCCCGTATGAGCCTGGTTTGGGTAGTATCCCGCGGCGGGGGCGGTTTGCTGGTTGTGAGCTGCCTGGGGCTGCTGACCCTGCGGATGAGACGGCGCGCCCTGATAGTTCTGATAGTTCCGGTAGGGCTGATAGCCCTGGGCAGGTTGGTAGTACTGATAGCCCTGGTAATGCTGGTAGCTTTGGCCGTCCTGGCCCTGGCCCTGGCTCCCCGCCCGGGGCTGAGCCTGACCACCAGGCGCCGTCTGCGCGCCAGAAGGGGGCCCCTGAGGCGCGGACGTCTGGTTGGCATAGTACCTCCCCGCAAACTGCGGATCCGTCCCAAACGAAACCGTGGACGCGCCCCCTACCGTCGGCTGCGCACCCGTAACCCTCGGCTTATACACATACGGCCTCGGCGACGCGAAGCTGGGCGGCGCGTACTTCGACGGCCGCGGCGGCTTCGGGATCGTGGCCAGGTAGTTGCTTCTCGGATCGTGCTGGCGCCGCGCCGGGTCACCCGTGTACTGCGCCTTTGCGTCTGTCGAGTTCTCGCCAAGGTAGAACCACAGCTTGCCCTCCTTGGACATGTCGACCTTTGCCTGCTCACTGTTCTTGGCGTCGTGGGCGGTGAACTCGGTCCAGGTGTAGCCGGGAGCGAACTCGGAGCCCTTCCGGGGCGTCTCGTCCTCGGCGCGCTTGGCGTTCAGCTCCTTCTTTGCCTTGGTCGAGCTTGGTAGGGGGAGGGCGTTGGGTGACGCCTTGGGGAGGTGGTAGTCGCTAGGATCGGGTAGCAGCAGCCACTTCCACTCGACCTCCATACGTTCACTGTATCTCGTCAGTATAAGTCGCACGTTATCCTTCACAGGATTCACTTACCCCTTGGGAACAATGTCAACCAGGAAGGTCTCCTCATCCAGGCGATTCTCCACCACGACACCAGCGAAAATGTCTCCCTTGAAGTACTGGAACTGGCAGATCTCGCCCTTCTTGGCACCCTTCGCCGCCTTCCGGATGCCCTCGTCGGCTTCGAGCTGGTCGCCGTCCAGCCTCCTGTCCCGCTTCGTCCTGTGGAAGCGACAGCTGAACTCGAACGCCTGCTCCTTGTACTCCGTCCCGTCGTCGCCATAAACCGGGACCTCGGCCTCCTCGACGAAGACGCCCGCGGCCGCCGCGCAGGTCGCATGGTACGCCCTCGCGCACGTCTTCTGGGAGCATTGGAAGCAGGCCCCCCGTTTCGAGCGGCAGTAGAGGCACCGGAGGTCCTTGCGTTCCTTGGACACCGCGGAGACGTTCAAGACGACATCTGCGCCGTCCACCGTTTCCACGTACGTCTCGGGCAGGTACAGGGCGCACATGCGGTGGGCTTTGCTGCCGTCTTCGGTAGGTAGGATTTCGGCACCGGGTATGTCGTTCGGGCAGAGGCAGCAAGGCGGCTCCTCCTTGACCTTGGCCCGAAGACGCGTCTTCTTCGGCTTCGGTTCCTTCTCCGCGCCCCGCTTCCGCTTCCGCGTGCTGGGCTTGGCGTTGGGGGATGTGGTATCGGGCGGCGTCAGGAGCGCAGAGGCGTCCTCGCCTTCGTTCTCGGTTTCCTCGTACTCGGTCTCCTCGCCCCGGAGCCTCCGCTCAATCTCGTAGACATCGACCCAAACGCTGTCCTGGGCGAGGTCACACTCGCACTTCTTTGCAATCTTGCCCATCGGGAGCCAGCTGTCGAGCGCAAAGTTGACGGCCTCGGCGCAGTTGTAGCCGAGGTTGTACCCGGAGTGGTAACCGTACGGATAGGTCACGACGAACTCGCCAGGGTAGGAGACGCACTTGTTGACCTTGATGCCGAAGTTGTTGAGGAGGTGCGAGGGCGAGATCAGGAAGGACTTGTGGCGGAGGAACTGGTCGCACGCCTTCCCCTCGGTGGGCCAGATTGTCCTCATGGCAGCCTCGAATCGTCGAGCGTCGGCCTGCGAGATGCTGTACCACTGCTTGGGCGCCCCGAAGTGGAGATAGTTGATGCTGTAAAGATCCACGTCCTCGAGATGCCAGGCAAAGGTCGCCTTCCACATCCCCAGGTACAGGTATGCCGTATTGACCCCGGGAACCTTGGTTCCAAGGACATCAAGCAGGTTGGGGAGCTTGTTGAGGTTCCACTCCGCGGTCTGGTCGTCGAACAGCGTGCCCATCAGATCGGCACCGTAAAGGGGAGGCGCATATGTGAGAGTCTTCCAGTATATCCGTTCAAGCTCTTCACATCGCTCGGGCGTAAAGTCGGAGACATCCATACGATAGTCAAAGTCCTTGAAATGCTCCTCATCAACCATGACCGAGCCCTCCCGCCGGCTATACTTGCGGCGAGCCGACGTCGACTGTGTCTTGGGCTTGCCCTTCGGAGCACCGCCCCTTCGCCGAGGAGCGGGAGCCGTGTCTTCTTCATCCGCCTCGATGGAGGGCACATCAGCCTCCTGCTCCACCTCGGCCTGGTCGTTTTCGGATTGTTTGGTCTTCTGGCCCGCCCCGTCCCCTTCATCCGTCTCCTGCTTATCAGAAACGGGCGTCATAGGCCGATCCTCAGTGGGGACCTCGTCAGTCTCCGCCTTCTTGCCCCTCTTCGGCGGCCTGCCCCTCCCCCGCTTCCTCCCGGACGCAGGGGCGGACGACGGGTTCTTCGGCGCGGCCTTTGGGCGCGGTGCCTTCGGCCGGTCGCTGTTGAGGCGCCTCTCGCCGCGGCGCGCGGGGGGCTGGTGCTCGCTCTGCTCGCAGAGGTCCCGCCACTGGCGCAGAGTGTACGGCCGCTGGTGGACAAAGTTGACCTGCCGGTATGTGCCGCCGGAACCCATAATTTCCTGCTTGATCGGGTCCCGGACTCGGATCTGCTTGACGAGGTCGTCGACTGCCGGCTGGGCGTCCCTCCACTCCTGGGGCGGGACGATCTTTATGATGCCCGATCGCATGCCGTACCAGTTGACCTTATCCATCTACATCCCGTCGCGACCATGGTTAGCGCGCCGAGACAGGTTGGGGGGCGGGGCAAGAGTACGGGCTGACGGTACGTACGAAAAGCGTAAAGTCTTTGAACTCGCGCATCGTCGGCTTGAACACGGGGACGCCCCCGGACCAGTGGTCCGGGTAGATCTCACCGATGTCGTCGGCGGGGGCAGCGTCCGGCATGTCGGTGTCGCCCACATCGTCGCTGAGGTCGCTAAGCTCAGAGTCGGTGGGGTCGGACTTGGTCGCGTTGTTGGAGTCGGGCGGCGAGAAGGGCGCGGGCTGCTTGGCGCATTGTATCTCGGCGTCGACCTTGGACTCGTGAGTGGCGTCGGCGCCGTGGGACGTCGGTGGGTTTGTGTCGAAGCGGACGCCGCATTGGCCCGTCGCCAGCTCGGCGGCGCCCAAGGACGGCGCGGAGACAGGTTCGAGCGACATCTCTACGACAGAGATCGATGGAGTACGGGGCGTCGCTGCATGTGACGAGAGAGCTCTAGTGCTGACGGCCGCGGTGGCGGAGCGCTGCCGTTCGGAAGGGTCGCCTTGTCGGGGAACGAACGATGGCGGAGCGCAGGCCTGGTTGTTCAGTGTATGTTAGATTGGGCGGCGAGGCCATCGGTCCGCATCGCCTTCTGTGAATTCTAAGTCGATACTGGGCGAGGCTGGCGAGAAAGATGGGTTGTCGGGGAGGTGTGAATTGCGCAGCGAGGGAGACGGGGGGACAGGGTAGCGTGGAATACCTATTTTCCGCCCGCTGACGTCGGTGGGCGGTACTGTGCCATCTGACTGTGCTCAGTAATTGGGGTGCCGAAATTCTCGGGAGGGCTGGTACTAGTACTGATTCTACTTTGTGAAACGTTGCTGTCCAGAAGTATCTAGTACCTCGGCCGTAGCAGCCTGGGCCGGGGCCCGCACACCGAGTCCAAGCCTACAGCGGGGTGTGAACTCGTGCGTAGAAACAAAACCTAGCTGGTACAGATTTGCCTTTTACCGTGCACAACATAAATTATCAGCGAACTCGAGCTCCGAAATAATTGAACAGGACAAAAGAAAACAAGGCGGACGTCAAGAGCTCCTTCCTGGTTCCGAGGCGCCGACTTTGTTGCCGCACCCAACAGGTGACCATTTCGCGAGGTGGAGGGGTTTTTCGACGCCCTGAAAGCCGCTAGTCCTATCTTGGACGGGAGATGGGTCGATAAGTGGGCAGATGCTGACGCACTCGAGCATTTTCAGCTTCCGACGCTCCATGCTTCTTTCCTCCTTCACTGGACATTTACTTTACGGCGCGCCTTGCTTTACATAAGGGGACCCTGAGGGGAAGTGGGACACGCCTGGATTGCGCCGCCACCGATCTTCGGTTCGCGGGTTAAGGGCATCTCCCATTGGAGTCTTCCTTTCTGCTAGATGTTACGGTTAGAACACAATCATGTCGAGAAACATGAAACAAAACACTATTTGCTGCATCGATGCTATATAAACACCGTACAGGCGCATCTATATATCCAACGAGCAAGACCATCGGATCCACTGTACAAGCGGCCGCACCGCCACCCTCCAGTTATCAGATCGCGCCCCTGACGTCGTGGCCGTCCCCATCCCACCTGCGGGCAGATTGATAAGAACCCGCCCTATCAGAAAACCCCAACTCCCCTGTTCCCCGTATCCCCGATTTCCCCGCTCTGGGCCGGCGCCCCTTGCAGCAGCGCCTCCCGTGGTGCCGGGTCCCAGATGCGCAAAAAGCAACGTAATGTCATTATTTCCGGGGGAGCCGCGCGACTCTCCGTGTCTCTCGTATTACAATGTGTTACTCCCACCCTCTACCGAATATATTACCATGGTTACCCTCATGCCGTCCTAAGGTGGTTCACGCCTAGCCCTAGGACCTCGAATATCGCAGGTATAACGGCAACACTAAGCCACCCGATACCTACAGAGCAAACCTGGTTAGAAAGCGACAGGGACGCGACGGGCGGTGCTCGGATATCCTTACCTGCGTAGACCACCAGCTTGGTCACCACCTCCACATCATACCTCACCCGCGGTCTCTGCAACTTCGAAAACATGTCCTTCTCCTCCAGCCGATACTGCTCCTGCGTCACATAAATATCCACGCCACCACTCCCATTTACGTGCCCCGTGACGACCTCCCCCTCGCCCATCATGCTCTCATACTGCTTCAGAAGGCTCTTCCTCGTCTGCGACGCATCCCGGCGCCCCGAGCCACCCCCCTCCGCACCCGCACCCCCGCCGTCGACCACAGGCGGCTTGAGCTCCGGTCCGCTAGCCTTACTACCCGTGCCGCCGCCGCCGCTACTCCCGATGCTCTCCTTCCGCCTCCTCTCCCTGTACGCCAGCGTCTCGTACGCGTCCGCCGCGCTCTGCGGGCCGATGGAGACGGAGCGGCCCCTGCTCTTCGGGTGCCGGATACTCTCCACCGCGCGCGGGATGTCCGACACGGCGGGGAACACGTTGTCGAGGCGCAGGCCGGGGGAGACGGTCTTGTACTGCGAGGCGTCCTTGAAGAAGCGGCGCGGGAGCTGGATGCCCACGCGCGCGATGAGCCGGTACAGGTGCGGGAGGCCCTTTAGCAGCGCGGGCTTCGTGACCTCGCGCCAGGCGAAGATGACGGCCACGCCCAGCACCAGCCGCGCGATGACGACGGGCCAGCTGAGGCGCGAGACGTGGAGGAAGTGTGCGCCATGCGAGTGCCCGTCAAAGGCGTCCCAGGCGGTCTTGGCGTAGGTCCAGGTCCCGATCTCGACGCCCGCGACGACGCCCGCGAAGGCGACGCTGTCGTCGAAGCAGGGGCAGTCGTCGGCCGGCTCCGGGTGGATGCGCACGAGTATGATGAGGACGAGGGTGGCGAGCAGGGGCGCGAACCACGAGCTCTCGTACATGTAGAGGTCTAGGGCCGGGCCGTAGTAGAACTCGCCGAGGGAGATGACGAGGCCGAGGACAGAGCCGAAGACGACGTCGAGGAAGCCGTGCATGCCGCAGTAGAGGCGCCCGACAACGATGGACACGGCGTAGAAGTAGGCAAGGCACTCGAGCGCGAACTTTGTCCCCTCCGAGAGAGCGTTCTCGGGGCTCCGGAGGAGGAGGACGGCGTAGACGGCGACGGAGACGGCGTTAGCGCTGTGGGTGGACGGGAAGCCGTACTCGAGCGCGGCGTAGCCCGTCATTGTGATCCTGTGTAGCGGCGGGGATAGCGGTCGGGGGAGGGAGAGCATGTCCTTGATGAAGCCCGTGAAGAAGACGCCAGACGCGAGGATGTGGACCAGTCTAAGCCGGACAAGTTAGCAACACCTTCAAACCACGCGCGCCCGGGGGCGCCAGGAACTAGGTATAGAGCTCACCCCTTGCCGTAGGACGGATAGCCGCACCAGAACAGCAGCGGAAGGCCGATCATGTAAAAGGTGTGCGTCCCGAGGTTCGCGGTGATGGCGAAGTAGCTGTCGAGCGCCGGCGACCGAAGCCAGGCCTGGAAGTACGCCAGGTGCGGCGTCTCCCACCGCACGAGCGGCAGGAACATCTGCCGCACGGCATACCGCCACGGCGGCAGCGCCTTTTTGTCTGCGAGCACCCCGTCGTCAGCAATTGGCTCTGCGCGTTGTCCAGGAACCCCCCAGCCCGAGCCCATCCAGCGCGCGGTCGCTGGAAGCCCGGTGCCCTCCCCGACGACGCGAGGAAAGGCGGGAGGAATAGGCGACGGCACGTACAGTGATCCAGGCTCCTCAGGCCGGCGTCCGGAAGCTCGCGGCCCTCCTCATCCTTGGCCTTGCGCGGGACGCCGCCGATGGGGTCCACGGTCGCGGTCCCGACCTTGTTGTCGGGCGCATCCGGCGCCGGGGCCGGTGCAGCGGCGGGTAGAGTCATGACGGGTCGCGCGTGGACATGAAACGGGGTGCGAGACCGCTGGCTGTGTTGTTCGGAGCAAGTCGCATGTGGTCCCTCGCTTTTGCGCTGACGAGGGGGCGGGCGGGCGGGCGGGCGAGATTTGAAGGGGCGCTTTTTTGGCAATGGGGGGCGCGCCGCTGATGGCTGATGGGGGGGCGGTATGTATGGGGACACGGTGGGTCTTTATCTCGTGCTGATGGCCTGTAACCTTACACTGCCTTCCCCCTCCGTGTTTGGGTGGCCGAGGCTCGGGGCATATGCAGGGTTCCGTCAGTGGATCGGGAGATTAGTGCTCGCCGGCCTATCGCGGGCGCCAATTCAGGAACCGACGCGCAGAGGGCCCCTGAAAGTGGTCGCTGGGCGCTGATCCCTCGAGCACCAGCGTCACACTCACCGAGTAGCCCGACCCAAGCCGCCACCTGCCATCTTAACGCCGAAGCCTGTGATCACCTCTCCGTCCCAGAGGTCCAACATCAACCTCACAACCAGCCAGCACAACCCCACGCATCTTCCCCTTATCCCAGCTTCACATTGAGCTCCCGCCCCACACCTCGCAATGCGTGCAACATCCTCCCTCGCCTCAAAGCTAGCGGCCCTCTCCCTCCGCGGCCGCCACTGCCTCGTAACGGGGGGCTCCGGCGCCCTCGGCTCCGCCATCGCCGCCGACATGGCCCGCGCCGGCGCCCGCGTCACGCTCGTCGGCCGCAACGAGCCCCGGCTCCGCACCGCGCTATCCCAGCTGCCGCCCTCCCCGTCGGAGCCGGAGACCGTAGAGAAGGGGAGCGGGCACAGGTATCTCGTCGTAGGCGAGAAGACCGGCGTAAAGGACATTATAGCCGTGCGTTTCTTATTTCCTATGCTATGTCTAGTGTCTAGATCCCAGGTCGTAGCTATGTCGTTTCACTGTTTCAAGCGCGTTCTGACGCGTGGTAGGCCGAGAGGAAGATTGACGTCCTCGTCAACGCGGCCGGCGTCACGCAGGCCGGCCTCCTCATGAAGACGGACGACGAGGAGATCGAGCGCATCCTAGCGTCGAACCTGACTTTGACCATCGCAGCTTGCAAGGCCGCTACTAGACCCCTGATGCGAGCCGCTCCGGACTGTCAGTGACACCTCACCCCCTCGTACAAGCCGGCTCGTATGCGTCCACACAGCAATGATCGGATCTGACGTGTCGCAGCGTGTATAATCAACATGTCCAGCGTCCTCGGCACCCACGGCGGCCGGGGCTCCTCCGTCTACGCCGCCTCAAAGGCCGGCATCATCGGCAAGTCACATGAACCCATCTGCATCACACACGCACACATCATCACAGCACATTGCGCAGCTGACATGAGCAAACTCTTCTCTTTCTTACAGGTTTGACCAGATCCCTCGCTGCAGAGCTAGGTCCCCTCGGCATCCGAGTAAACTGCCTCGTGCCCGGGTATATCCAAGCCGGAATGACAGAATGTAAGCCAGTCGACTATCCCCTCCCTCGGTCACCTCACTCCCGGCGCATGTCTCTTCCTTCAGGGAATGCAACCCCTCTGCCTCGGAAGCGGAAGTCCCCTTGTTTGTACAGATCTATCGATGCTTGCTTCCCTTAAAAGGTCGCTTTCTTACTCAAAGCGGAAAACAGCCGTGCAAAACGTCCCGATCAAGGCGGAACAGATACCGCTCCGAAGGTTCGGCCAGGCGAGTGAGGTGGCCCACGCCGCAATGTTCCTCGCGACCAACCGCTACGCGAACAACTGCGTCCTCAACCTCGACGGAGGCCTCAGCGTCGGGCTGGTATAACGTGAGAATACTCAGTCGTCGATCAGGATGGCGCCCTCGTCCTCTACAATCACCACGTCGTCGTCCTCCGCCTCGGGCTGGGTCTTCTTCGCCTTCTTGGCCTCTATCACCACCTCGTCGTCATCTGGGTGAGCGCGCTTGAGGGTGTTGGTGTCGACCTCGGGAGGATGGACACCGTTCGTCCCTGCCGCGCCGTTAGTCGCGCCGGTGCCATTGGTCGCTTCGGCCTTCGGCTTGCGGGGAATGGCAGGCGCTTTATCGGCCACTAGGCCCTTGATGGGTTTCTCGTCCGCCTCGGATCTATTGGTGCGGGTTGGTTAGCGTGATAAAGTCATTAGATTGGCTCAGGGAATACAGGGCACAACGAACGCAGGTTGAATGTTTATAATCACGTCGACGAATGGGTCCTCGTCATCCTCATCCATGACCGTGATGAAGGAGTTGTCCTGAATTCCTGTCACTGGAGTTAGCCGCGTATGCCGTGGCAGAGAAAGGATCGGGACAGGAGTATACCCAGATCGCTCAGCTTCTTGGGAAGATTCTCCGTCTCCTCGACGTCGTATAGGAGACCAGCTTCGCTGTTCACGAGGAATTCCTTGTCACCGTAGCCTAATCCGAAGCGTACGAAATCTTCGACCAGATCGTTCAGGGTTGCCCGTGACATATCGACGAGAGCACTCGTCTGATAGGTACTGCAGACGGGGCAATTGGGGTTGGGGGCTCGGGACCTGTCGGTGGCGAGAAGTCGAGCGGGCGCGAAGGGTGTCAGGAAGACCTGGTTGTAGTGTCAGTAACCTGGAGCGCCAAGCTCAGGGAATAGCACCATTGCATACCTCTTTCGCTTGATCAAACTCCCCCTTGATGACCTTGAAGGCCTGCAAGATACATAGACCTGCCACGATAGCGTTGGTAGTAGCAATAGCGGGGATGATGTTCCCAGCCATCTGCTTGATGTCGAAGCGCGACTTTCGCTCAATGCCGAACACGGTCGAACGGATATTCGCGCTCGCGGCAACAAAGTCGAGTGTGTCCTGGTCATCCTTGTCAAAGGAGATGACGGGCTCCGGATCGGCATCCGCCTTCTCCTCCTTCATCTTTAGATACCTCTGGCTCAGACGCTCGAGGCTGTCCCTAAAAACCACCAGGCTCTCCTCGAGAGACCACACCTTCTGGCCATCGCGAAGAAGTGCGTCCTTCGAAGCGGAAGCATCCGTGGCTCGGTCGAGAACCTCGTCGTACTTGAGAGGCTCCGGTGGCTTCCGCGACTTCCACATGTCCGGCATTGATCTTAGTCGGTCGACGTCGGCGAGGAATACTTTGTCGAAAAGCATCTGGGGGAATTCGGCAGTGCCTATCGCATTTCGAATCTTCCTCAGAGCCACGGCCTCTCTCTTGAGCTCCTCGATTTCCTCCGCTGCGTCTGTTAGCGGATGCTTGTTGGGAGATGCCAGCCATGCTTACCATTATCAGCATCTGCAGTATGGTCCAGCGAGGAACTGTCTTCACTGGTGCCAAAGATCTCACTGCACGACGTCCATTAGCTCGCAAGCCTCCTGCCATCTCGACGAGTTAACATACCTCAGCAGATAGCTCTTTCCCCAAACGATGCAGTGTATCGGCTGACTCGGGGTACTCCTGATTGTGCAGACGGGAAATGACTTTGGGGTTTCCTTCGGACTGCAATCGTAGCAAGCAGTCACACCCTTCTTGATTACTTGGACCTGCCCGTTGAAGCCCGTCGTCCCGCTCTCTATCAGAGGCACGTCCGCCGCAAGGCACATCTTGTTGACATGCCGCCGCGCTTCCAGATTATCCAAGGCGTTGAAGACGAGGTTGAACTGGTGGAACCACGCCACTCCGAACTGTGTCTCCTTGATGTTCGCATGGTAGGCGGTGATGTCGGCATTGGGGTTGAAGGCCTGGGCGACTTCCTTCGCGACCTTGGAGCATTGTCAGAATGTGCGCATGGCAACATGCCGCAGGTTCCGGGGCCATACCAAAGCTTTCGACTTCTTTATGTGTTCGTTCCTGAAGAGGAACTGTCGGTTCAGGTTCGAGAGATCGATGGTGTCGAGGTCGACGATGTGGACGTCACGGAAGCCGCTGAGGACGAGGTTCTTGAGTAGCTCGCAGCCGATGCCGCCGGCTCCGACCATCAAGACGCGCGACTGTGCGAGCGCGTTAGTGACATTATCCTGAAGGCACGCACGCGTTGCGGCTCCCTCGGTAGAAGCTGAGCCATGCGCCGTGATGCTCTGACGAGGTCGCGCTAGACGTCGACTGACGCCCATCCACGATAGGCGCGATCGCTCTTAAAGATGGCAGGACGGACAACGGACGGAGGGAACTCGCCACGCGTACCTTTTTTAGCTTCTCCATCAGGTTCTCCCCAAGGGTTCGCTCGGTATGTGCATCGCGAGTGGCCGCCATCGTGGGTAGCGGCTGGCGAGAATCGGCGCGTTCGCGGCGCAGAGAGACAGAAACTTCGAGAGGCGGGCAGAGGCCCTTGCGGGTGTGCGCAAATGCGTGAGGTCGGGAAGCAGATCAATGGGATCAAAGAACGGTCATGCTCGGGGGAGGAATCAGACGAGGCGCGAGGCTGCCAGCCGACGAGAGATGATGCGCGATGCGCTTCGGATTCGGAGATTTGGTTGGCGGGTGATGCAGCAGTGACTTCAGCGGGGCACCGGGTGGGTTTTTAGGCAAGGTGCACACGGTGCTGCGCTGACCGTCGCATTTTGTACCCGGGCCGGAAATACATAGGTGGGGAGGCACGCAGTGGGTGCATTCCATCGCTCTTGCCTCTCCGGCCTCTTCTTCGCTCCTTCCCGTTGGCATTCGCTAGCTTGCCTTTTTTTTAAAAAGCACTAAAACTGCAGGTTTCCCCTAACCGCAAACAGGAGGGCATCCTTGAGCAAACATCATTAGCCGGTCTTCATCTCATCAAAGCAGGGGTACTTGTACTCCTGTCAAATGACGACTTACACGGGTCCCGCGTTCCCTGATGCTGCTGGGGTGGGTGCTCGCTAGCTTATATAATACGCGCGAAGGTCATATAATCGAAAACTACAAGTACAGTCAAAACTTGCGGTCCCGGGGTTGCGGGAATACTAAGAACATAGAAGTCAATTGAGTTTCCGTTTCGAATGCCCATCTAAGACGAGGAATCACACGCCTCCTTTGCCTCTGTTGAGATATCCCCGAGTCATTAGCCACGAAGCAGAGCCGTCGGGAAGGCGACTTCTCACTCAGGTAGACCCCGTATAACACGGCTCGCCCCCTGGTTTTTTATTTTTGCTGGGGCCAAGAACCCAGGAGAGCAAGCCCGTCATGTCGTCGTCCGACGATGAGCCCGACCTCGAACTCCTCGCGCTCCTGCGCCAGCACATCCAGGGCAAGGTCCAGGCCGACGAAGAGCCGGAGACGCGCGTGCTCGAGGACGCTGAGTTCGTCTATGACAACTCGATCGACGTGCACATCGACATGAGGCCGACCAAGGCCGCCGCAGCCAGCATTTACACCCGCATGCAGGAGCAGGAGTACTCGACGTCCACCTGGTCCCAGCACGAGCTGCACCCAAAGGACAAGGACGTGAGCACCCTGGAGCTCATCTTTACCATTGACCTGTTGAATTTCTCGTTTTGGTCCGAGCTGCCCGAGGATGAGCGCTTCGCCATTGAGTACAACGGGAAGCGGTGGACGGGGTACTGGAGTCTTGTTGCGGCCCTGCGGCGAGCCTGCAACGAAGGTTAGCCCCTGATTCATCCTACGTCGAGTATGTGTGACTGTAGTCTGACCTCTCGCAGGAATTCCGATCACGAGTCCGGATTTCTGGCAGAAGGAGGGTGAGTGTAACATGGAGACGATGAAGCAGGTCTTTAGGTCCGCCACTGAAGAGCAGATTCCCATGATGGAGGAGCGCCTCGCGTGTCTCCGGGAAGCGGGACGGGTACTGCACGAGGTATGGGCCCTTACACCTCCTTCCTCCATCACATCACGCTCCTCCCCACACCCCAAGCCCAGCACTAACACAGCCCAGAAACACAACGGCAGCGTAGAGGACCTCGTCCTCGCGGGCGAGTCCTCCGCCGCGCGCCTCATCAACGTCCTCGCGCGGGACTTCCCCTGCCTCCGCGACGAGTTCCGCTACGAGGGCCGCAAGCGGCCCGTCCGCTTCCTCAAGCGTGCCCAGATCTTCGTCGCGGACGTGTGGGCCTGCTTCGACGGCGAGGGCTACGGCGACTTCCACGACATTGACAAGGTCACAATGTTCGCGGACTACAGGGTGCCGCAGATCCTCAACTCCATGGGGTGCCTCTACTACAGCCCCAAGCTCGTGTCCTCGATTACGCGGCACCAGCAGCTGGAGTCGGGGTGTGCGCTGGAGATCCAGCTACGAGGTGAGTTGTGTCCCTGCTCGGGTCTGGTCGTGGGGGTGTTCGGAGCTGACGCACCTGCAGGCTGTAGTATCTGGTGCGTGGAGCTCATCAGGAGGGAGATCGTCAAGAACCACCCCGGCGCAAAGATAAACGCCATCTTGATCGACTTCTTTTTATACGATACCATGAAGGAGCGCGAGAGGATCGGAGAGGGCGGGTACCTCCCGCACCATAGAACGCGGAGCATCTGGTACTAGCGATGCACCTAGAGCTAGAGCCAGAGTTGGAGGGGCGGTGGGTAGGGCGGGGGCCCGCGGGGCGGATAATACTAGACTCTGTAGACATCCTGTAGACACCGGCATGGGACGTGGGTTGTTGCCGAGCAATCTTCGTTCCGGGTGTACATATTAGACGTTGATTCAGGGAACCAAACTTACACATCATGATTAGAAAGTAGACATAGAGTGTAGACGTAGGAAGTAGATGTGAAAGAAAAAACTTCATGATGATCAACACAAAACACCGAGATCCTACCTAATATACACCCAAAACGCCATACCTCCCGGAACACCGATACCCCATAGAATACGACCGGTGCACCCCCGCTAGCGCCTCACGCGGCCGCGGTGTGGTTCAGGAGCACCTCCACGTACGCCGTCTCGACGCCCTCGGTCTTCTTCTCGCTCTCCCTCATAAGGACAGCCAACACCTCTATCGGCGGGGAGAGCCCCAGCGCCTCGGCCCGCATCCAGCGCTTCGTTCTGTTAATCCCGACGGAGGGCTGCCACTCCGAGTCAGCAGCCAGTCAAACTACCTACCGTTCAAGGTAAGAGGGGTATGGCAAAAGCAACTTACCCCGTACTGCGAAGAGACGTCAAAGTACCTCAGCACCTTTTCCGACAGCGTGACATCCTCCTGGTGCACCCTCGGCGCAATCCTCTCGCTCTCCAGCCTAGCCCAGTATCCCGCAATCTCCCGATCAGAAACCTGCTCCGCCCTCAGCTCCGCCTCGGACTTCTCCTCGTCCGGGGTAACCTCCTCGACAGGCTCAACCTCATCCACGCTCACATCCTCTACGGGAGTCTCCTCCGCCTCGTCCTTCGGGGGAGGGGTCGCGTCGATGGCCGCTTTGCGGGGTGCGTCGGAGAGGGCTGCCTTCTTGGCGTCCTTGGGAACGGGCTTCGTGACGCGCGAGGCGAAGCTGATGGTAGATTGGCCGCGCTCAGGCCCAGTTCTTGCGCGGGCGCCGCCGGTTGATCGTCTCGAGCTCGACATATTAGGTTTCGGTTGGTGGTGTAGGGATGCGGAAGGATCTTTGGAGGGGCTGTTTGTCGGGTGGTCGCTAATGGATAGAACGCAACGGTGACGTAAGAGTCCCCAGATCGTATGCGGCTAACCGTGCAGATATCCGTCGAGATGGGTATAGCTTTATGAACGCACAATATCAACTGTAGTTCTCTTCGATGCAATACCCTCCTCGTATGTCAAACACGACAGAGGAAAGGAAGCGAGTGTGCGACAGGCTGAATTGGCGGGGCAACGCGAGTAAGGTGCGTGGTCACGTGAGTCTTTACTGTGTGAATACCTGACATTAGTATGCACGCAGCACGCACCCACATGGTGGGTCCAGCAGTTCCAGAGGTCAACCATGACGATGCTCAGGATGGGACCGTCGCAGGTTTTGTCTATTCCGAATGGCTAGTAACTCGCAACTCCCCGTGTTAAACCAGTCCTCTATGCCCCCGTAGCCTCCCTGTAAAACGTAAGGCTCCGATTCGCCCCCGCCGTGCAAAAGTACTCGCTCCTCCCCATCTTCGGCAGCCACTTGGCAGACCAGAGCGGCTTGTCCGTCTCGCTGTGCGTGGCGACGCACGCCTTCCTGTCGATAGACCACACCTTGGCCTTGCCGTCCATGGCACCGCTGAGGAGGTACTCTCCCGTGTCGTTCCAGTCGACCGTAGTGACCCACGCCGAGTGGCCCGTGAGGTTGCCGACGTGCTCGCCGTGCTGCATGTCGTACAGGGCGATGATGGCCGCGTCGCCTGCGGCGGCGAGCCTCGTTGATCCGGGGGAGAAGGCGACGGTCCGGATGGGCTTCGTTAAGCCTAAATCGGGTTATAAGATGGACACGCCCGGCTGGGTTCATGTCGATTCTTACCTGTGAGAGAATAGATCAAGCGGCCCGTGTCGTTGTTGAAGACGTAGACCGTCCCGTTCTGGTGGCCGCTCGCGGTGAACTTGCCGTTGCTGCTCAGATCCACACACATGCCAAAGCTGCCCGAGTTGGCGCTGCCAGTCTCATACTCGCGAATCACCTTGGGCGCATCCTTATCCAGGACATCCCACACAAGGATCTTCCCGTCCCTCGTCGTCGTCGCGAGGTACTGCCCGCTCTCATTAAGCGCAATCGCCCATACAGACGCATCCTTGGCGACATCAGCCGGCACCTCGTTGTGCGGGCCCCATTCACCAGAGTCCGGGCTGGCGCTCCAGATCTTGATCTCGCCGCCGAAGCCGGCGCTCGCAGCTACCTTTCCATCCTTGGAGGTGCAGAGGTGGTGGCAGCCGAGGGGGTGGGCGCCGCTGATGGTCTGCGCGAGGTCGAAGGTGGACGAGGTGGTGTCGTGGACGTTGATGCTCGAGGAGCCGCTGGCTGAGAGGACGACCTTTTGGGTTGCGGCGATGGCAAAGATGTCGGTTAGGTGGGCTAGGGAGGAGGCGTTAGGTGGTGAGGCTCAAGCAGGAGCTGGGGATGGAGGGGTAGACGGCGACATCATACCGTTATCCACCGTGTGAACGGTGAGATATTGTTTGGACTGGATAGTTATTAGTATTTGATTTATGAATGATATCTTACGAGGGAAATAATACCATAGTTCCTCTTTCAAGCGGGCCTTTGCATTCGTGGTTGATGTGAAGGAGTGAGACTCGCTGACGACTTGAAGTGTTGATGAAATAAATGGAAGGTGGGGTTGATTGGCTCACCATCGAGATGCTCTCATGGCAGGAGCTATCAAGCAAACCGCGCCTGACTGGGTCTCTCAAGACATGGAAACTGATTTCATAAGCCAGCTAATAAATTACAATTTGTCTTGCTCACATTAGACGTTTCATCATAACCCCAATTGAACACCGGCCTCCACTATCGTCCTACGTAGAAGCTGGGATGGGCAAGCTCTTACATTCAGACAGTAGGTGGTCCGACAAGGTAAGTAAGTGAACGCCGCGTTACTTCGACGGCTGTCTATTTGATGTGGAAACATAGTAGTACATAGCCAATATGCCAAAACGCCATTGATGTACAGCGGAGCGGCTAACCTCCGCATCGCCCGCAATCACCCAGCTTCCTCACACCCATCCTATTTCACCCATGACAATCCTCTCGCCCTAACCTTCTCACGAAAACTTTCCGGAAGGGTTGTCCTGCTTCCATATCTGGTGGATCTCTGATTCAAGGTTAGCAAAGCAGTCCACCACATGTTATCGAACGGCCGTAACGTACTCTCCATGCAATGCGGGCAAAGGCGGTGCGTCCGCTTCGTCTGACCACACCCGGGACACTTGCACAGCGAGTTGACATCCTCGAGAGCCTTCCCAGCCATCTGCCTGTGCCTCTTCTTGGAGTGAGACACCTTCTTCTTGGGCACCGCGCGCAGGACGGCATCCCATATATCCCCAAGCAGGGTGGGTAGGCTGAGCGAGATCCCGGGGATGCCGACCGAGAGCGAGGGGAGGAGCGGGTGCGAGAGCTGTTGGGCGTAGAAGGTGGCCCAGCGCGAGGACGAGATCGTTATGGGAGCCGAGACCCGGGGGAGTATGGAGGCGATGCTGGCTGAGGCCAGTCGCACCGGTTGCGCCGCCATTGCAATGGCCTTTATGTTTCTCGCGAGATCGATTCGGGGAGCGGTTTTGTCGGGGGGCGACGGCGGGTTCGCGTGCGCCAGCTACCGATTCGGTCGAGGCCTGCTTTTGACCCGGGTCGATATGCGAATGGCGATTGGGAGCCCGGTGATGCTGCGCGCAAAGCTGGAAGTGATGCCGCTCGATAACCAATTTTGCTGGATCTTGCTTCGCGTGACGCCCGGCCCAAAATTATTATTCTACAGCCGAACTTCTCCCGCCCAGCCCAAGTCCCACGCCGTCCCTGAGAATTACGCTCGACAGTCCGGACCAATCATCTGCGGGGGGGTGCACGAGCCATGTACAGCCAATTGGACCCATCGCAGCTGCACCCCCCTTTTCCCCTTTCCCGGCAGGACCCCTGGCGGCCCAGTACCCCCAGCTCAAATGACGGGGGTGGAAAATTATTGCTCTGGTTGGCAGGAGCGCTGTGGCCCGTGAATCCCCTGGCCTGGAAAAAACGTCCCCAACCCGAGGCGGTTGAAACAATCTCCCCCGTCCCCCAGACGATAACCTCGCGTTGTCACCACCAGTGCTTTCCCCATCCGCAACGTCGCCCTCCCGCTTGCCCGCTCCCCCGCCCGCGAGTACGATACTAGTCTGCTTCAATTAGTGTACTTTATCTCGCCTCGGCCCTCCGTCCATCCGGCCCCCCTCCGAATCGCGCTCCCTGTTCACAAAACATCACCCCTGGCATACCTTCATCATGGCGACCATGGAGGACACGATCGTCCCCAACAGCCACGTCGGCTTCGACAGCATCACCTCCCAGATCGAGCGCAAGCTCCTTAAGCGCGGCTTCCAGTTCAATGTCATCTGTGTCGGTACGTGTCGTCTCCCTAGCTGAAGCCCGCGTACCCACCCGCGATGCGTCTTGCGACACGGCGACTGCTCGGTATTGGGGACAAGTTGGGGGCAACGAAATGCTAATACCATCTCCGTGCAGGCCAGACCGGTCTCGGCAAGTCGACCCTGACCAACACCATCTTCGCGTCGCACCTGATCGACTCGAAAGGCCGCCTGCAGCCCGATGAGCCCGTCCGCACCACTACCGAGATCCACTCCGTATCCCACAACATCGAGGAGAACGGCGTCCGGCTCCGGCTCAACATCGTGGACACGCCCGGGTACGGCGACCTGGTGAACAACGAGCGCTGCTGGGATCCCATCGTCAAGTACATCAAGGACCAGCACTCGGCCTACCTGCGCAAGGAGCTCACGGCGCAGCGGGAGCGCTACATCCAGGACACCCGCATCCACTGCTGCCTGTTCTTCATCCAGCCGTCGGGCCACTCGCTCAAGCCCATCGACATCGTCGTCCTCAAGAAGCTGTCCGACGTGGTCAACGTCGTGCCCGTTATCGCCAAGGCCGACACGCTGACGCTCGAGGAGCGCCAGGCCTTCAAGGAGAGGATCAAGGAGGAGTTTGCGTTCCACAACCTGAAGATGTACCCCTACGATAACGAGGAGTTTGACGAGGAGGAACGTGCCGTGAACACGCAGATCAAGGTTGGTCTAGCCGGGCGCCCTTTACCCTGATCAGTACAGCGCGATGCTAACCCCGCCCACAGGACCTCATCCCCTTCGCCGTCGTCGGGTCGGAAAAGTCCATCATCGTCAACGGCCAGCAGGTTAGGGGGCGCCAGAACCGCTGGGGCGTCATCAACATCGAGGACGAGGAGCACTGCGAGTTCGTGTACCTGCGCAACTTCCTCCTCCGGACGCACCTCCAGGACCTCATCGAGACGACGTCCCAGATCCACTACGAGACGTTCCGCGCCAAGCAGCTGCTCGCCCTCAAGGAGAACAGCGCGCACAGTGCTGGTTCTAGGCCCATCAGCCCTGCCGCCGACCGCGAGCTGAGCCGGGGCTCGCAACGGATGGCGATGAACGGATACTAGGCCGGCTGCGTCTATTGATTCGGGGGCAGCTCTGCGGCGTTAATACTTGGCCCGTGTGGTGTTCGGGTTGGTCCAGGGGGCGCCCCGTGAAAGCCCTTCCTTACGAACGTCTTTTCTTGAGTTGCCACGGTTAGCGAGACGCAGTGCATGGACGAGGGATGCTAGTGGACTCGACGCCGGCCACCTTCTTCCCTCACTCTTTGTCTTTGAAGGATGTGTTAGGGATTGGAGAAGAAAAGCAACCCGTTGGCGGTGGATGAGAGGTGGGCAGGGCATTTGTTGAAAGCATTCTGACTCTTGTTGATACCTCCCCTGTCTCGTTATGCTCTCGTACCCGCGCTCTCTGGCGTTTTTCGCCTCAAGGCACTAATTCCTTTTCGTCTTTTTTTTCTTCTGCGTTTGTGGTGAAGAGGTTGCTACTTTTGTCTTTTCCACTATTTCTTTTTCTTATGTTTAATTAGTTCGGTTACCCCCTTCGTACTCTAATTCAGAGTTAAATTCGATACCTGTATAGAGAGAGTGTGTGTGTGGGTGGGTGGATGGACGTTTTGGGATCTCGTGAATTGGATTCGTGATATCATATTGGCTCGTCTAATAACTCCGGCCTAGTCTATCATGCCGCTCACTCCCGTAGATGCCCGCTGCTCTATCCAAAGCTCGGTGCAAGTCCACCCTGTCCCCGCCCCCTTTTCCGCCTTTCCCATGCCCGCTAACAACCGTCCCCTCAGCTCGACCCATAAACGAACTCATCGAGCTTCTTGTACGCCGTCTCGAGGTCGTCGTTGACGATGATGATGTCATGCACGCCGGGGGTCTTGGAGTACTCGAGCTCGACCTTTGCCTGCGCGAGGCGCTTCTCAATGCTGGCCTCGGTCTCGGTGCCGCGGCCACGGAGGCGCTCCTCGAGCGTCTCCTCCGAGGGGGGCGCGATGAAGATGTAGCGGGCGTCGATGCCGGAGTCCTTGATTTGCTTTACGCCCTACTCGGGTGTTAGTATTCCGGTTCCACGATCCGAAGGCACCTAGGTAGAATGGGCCCATGGCAAGGGAGTGGGAGGGGGGGAAAGCGAGGGTTACGCACCTCCATCTCAATGTCCAGCAGCACAACCCTCCCCTTGGCCGTCTGCTCCTCGATAGTCTTCTTGCTGGTCCCATACCGGTTACCGCCGAACTTGGCGTGCTCGACGAAGCCGTTGTCGTCGATGAGGTCCTCAAAGTCCTGCATCTGGACGAAGTGGTAGTGCACGCCGTGGGACTCGCCGGCGCGGGGCGCGCGCGTCGTGTGCGAGACGGAGAGGGCGAAGGCGTCGGGGTGGCGCGCGAAGAGGAGGTTGTAGAGGGTCCCCTTGCCGACGCCCGAGGGCCCGGAGAGGACGAGGGGGCGGGTGTCTTTGGGGGCTGGGGGGCCGTTAGTTGCGATCGCATGGGGGAGGTAGGTAGGGTTGGGGGTGGGCCGGGCTGGGGGACCGGGAGATTGCTGCGAGGGTGAGGTGGGAGACATACCGGACATCGTGGCTATGGGACGGATGAGGCGCGGGGCTGTATAGAGCGAGGGTCGTGGGAGTCGCAGTGCGAGTCGCGCGGGGGATAGCATGGGTTGACGAGGGGTGGTGTGGTTTACGGTGGACTTTCAGGCTCGGCTTGGCGTTGGTGGGGGACGGGGACGAATGTGGTGTCGGCAGAATTTTAGGCGGGTGGCTGTGAGCGGTGAGGCAAGCCTCTGGGCGCCAGGGAATTTTCCGAGTTTCACTGCCCCTGAAATTTATGGGTGCGCCGGCGACAGTGTGGGTGTGGTCCCTAGCCGCATGTCCGGACCGATTCGGGCAGGTCGTGAAGATCTTAGGGGCCGGTGCATAGCCACCATCTCCGAGCATCATCCCCCTGTTAGGCCTTTTCCCCAACTTCGTCGGTAGCGACCGCAAAATTCCCCACTCACCGCTCGCTTGGCGCAGGTTTCGGCCTTTGACCCCAGGCGTGGAACGTCAAGTCCTCTCGTCGGAAATCAAGGGGGTGCCCCTGCAGAGAATGACTGTCGGGGCCCTGAAGATGTCTCGCACACGTGCTTATTAGCGGGTGTACCCGCCACAGCGCCTCTGTCTCACCCTGTCCGCTTCCCCACACGGATTGATCTGACACGTTCAATCGAATCCGTCGGCAGTCGTCCTCGCGATGGCTTCATCAACCCATTTCCCTCGAGACCCCCATATCCCCCGTCTCCTATCTCCAGGGCTCGCCCTCACCGCAAATTACCCGCCATCAGCAGACCGCCGCCCACGCTCACTTTGCCATAGCGCCGCCGAGAAACCAATCTCCGCAAATTGCCCTTCAACCCCTCCGCCCGTCCTAATGCTCTTGGCGTAGCGGGTACGACCTCGCAAAGGCCCGTTTCGCAAAAAGCACCCCCCAATCACGTCGGCGCATTGCACCGATGCGGTCGGCGGGACCCTAGGGGGCATGGCCAAGACCCCTCTGGCCTCGGCGTAGTATCGTCATAATGTCATTCTGCAGGAGAGAGCGTTTGGACCCTGGCGTCCGGCCGGTGGGCGTCTCCGTCTTGTTTGGGGAGTCTAACCGCTTGGCCGCCGGCGGCCCCTTCTCGTGATCTTGGCCTCGTATCTCGACGGTCTTCTCTTTTCCTTTTTATCCCGTATTCGCCCCCAACTCGCCACAGGCTTCCGGTCCTAGGCTCAATTGTTTTTTTCCGTCGGTCCCGCCCAGTCGCTCCTTCCCGTCCGTAATATTCAGGTCTCTCTTTAAAACATTTTTCGGTTCTGTTGTCGGGTGCGCGCATTCCAGGCAACCTACCATATCTTTCTTACACTCTCTATTCGGGGCATCTAGACTCGCGGTTCTTACATCCGACACTTACATCGGATAACATCGTGATCTTTCTTTTTCCAAAGCAAAGCCCCACTTGATCATCACTATGCGTGTAAGTACTGCATCTCAGCCTTTTTTGGGCCTGCCATTCGCGCTGTTGGCTTCCACGATGGACCTTCGGCAGCGATGTCGTCGACTGCTTTGCCCGTTGCGTTGCGTTGCGTTGCGGACAGGCGCCTTTGCTTTTCCCGCTTGCGACAAGTCGTTTCGCCGGGATGAGCTCGGCGCCCTTCCCCGGCCCGCGAGACATCAAGATGGATCCCCCGCTAACACACAGACGCAGCTCTCCGCCGCCTTGCTCGCCATCGCGGCGCCCCTGGCCGCCGCCGTCACGCCCCTCGAGGTCCAGGGCCGGTACTTCGTCAACCCGGACACCGGCAACCGCTTCCAGATTGTCGGCATGGACTACCAGCCCGGCGGCTCCGCGGGGTACACCTCCGACGGCCACGACCCCCTCAGCGAGCCCGAGGCGTGCCGCCGTGACGCCGCGCTCATGCAGGTCCTCGGCATCAACACGGTTCGCATCTACAACCTGAACCCCGACCTTAACCACGACGAGTGCGTCAGCATCTTCAATGCTGTAAGTGCCCCTCCGTGTTAGACGCCCCGCGCCCAGGCGACTTACCCAGCCGTAGGCCGGCATGTACCTCATCCTCGACGTCAACTCGCCCCTCCCCGGCGAGGCCCTGACGTCGTTCGAGCCCTGGACGAGCTACCACGAGGACTACCTCACGCGCGCCTTCGCCATCGTCGAGGCCTTCAAGGACTACCCCAACACGCTCCTCTTCTTCTCGGGCAACGAGGTCATCGACACGACGGAGAGCTCCGAGTTCGGCCCCCGCTACATCCGCGCCGTGACGCGCGACCTCAAGAACTACATCAAGCGCCACTCGGACCGCTACATCCCCGTCGGCTACTCCGCCGCCGACGTGCGCGACGTGCTCTTCGACTCGTGGAACTACTTCGCGTGCAGTATCGACGGCGAGGACGACGACGAGAGCCGCGCCGACGTCTTCGGCCTCAACTCGTACAGCTGGTGCGGCGACTCGTCGTTTGAGAAGTCGACCTTCAAGGACCTGGTCGAGGGCTTCGAGGAGTCTTCCGTCCCCATCTTCTTCTCCGAGTTTGGGTGCAACGAGGTGACGCGCCTCTTCACCGAGATTGCCACCATCTACGGCGACGAGATGAACGAGGTGTTCTCGGGCGGCATGGTGTACGAGTACACCATGGAAAAGAACGAATACGGCATCGTGCAGCTCGACAAGAAGGGCAACGTCGAGCTCCTCGACGACTACGACACCCTCGCGCGCCAGTACAAGAAGGTCGACTGGGCCTCGCTCGCCAAGATGAAGCCCGGCAAGACGCCCGACCCGCCCAAGTGCGACGCCAAGCTCATCACCAACAAGGGCTTCGACTCCAACTTCACCATCCCCGACATGCCCCACGACGACTCGGAGAAGATCCTCAAGGCCGGCGTCAAGGGCGCCCGCAACGGCAAGATTGTCAAGATTGACGACTACACGTTCGACTACACCGTCACCGATACCGCCGGGAACGAGGTGCAGAACCTGGCCGTCAAGCCCGTCAAGGAGGCCAACGAGGCGGGGTCCAACGATGGTGTTGAGATTGGGGAGGGGTCGAAGAGCGGGGACAGCGAGGGCAGCAGCAGTGGGAGCAAGAGCGGGAGCAGCAGCGGTGATGACGAGGAGGATGCTGGTGCGTTCTTGAAGCCTGCGCTTCTTTCGCTTGTCATTCCCGCCCTTGCGATGCTTCTGTAGGGGTGTTGTTAAAGCGGGATTGTCGAAGGGGGTAGCTTTTTGGTGTGTTTTGTAGTGGTTTGTTGTGGAGTAGGAGTACCCGTTCAGCCTAGGCGTATGGATAGTTAGATTAACATTGAAAAGAACTCCATCTATCGAGCAATATCATTCAGAGGGTTTGAGTGAGGTATGTACGTTGTGCCTTGGGTTTGAGACGCGATCCCCAGTAAGTGCGCTTGGGAATGGCTTTGAGAGTAGCTCGCCAGGGGGAAGTAAGATAAGAGTGATCTTCCCCTTCCCTTTGACCCGGGGGGCGCAGTGTACTGTGTCTTGCCATCTGTTCGTCCGAGTCTTGAGGGCGGACCAACCCGGTGAGAGTTTTTATGAGCATTGCGAAGCTCCGAGACGGAGAGGCCATATCGTCAGACCTGGATATGAATACGTGTGCAAACGGTTCACTTTTTTGTCCATGTATTCCAGGGTATCCCCCGAACCTGGCGGGAATAACCATTGCGGCCACTCGGGCACCTTCGAGTCCACGCAGTTGGGAATGGGACCCCTGACAGCTAGCAGGCCACGTCTCACAAACTCCGGAGCCCTGCAGAAACGGGGGCGCCGGCCTCCAGCTTGCTTCTACATCGTACGTGTACATCACTGTCATTTGTAGCATATAAGTCCGGAGGCATCGTCGACCATAACGTCGGTAAGCTTGTAGGCGCGGTTGTGTAGAATCGGGTCATGGGAAGAGAAGATACCCCGTACTAACTAACTCATGTCCCGGGTTCCTGGTATGCCTCTAGTCTGAATCCTGCCTTCTCAATGGGGTGGTAGCGGGAGCTGTGACGGGGACTGGGAGACGGGTTAGACGACATGGTGTAGGGATTACCCAGCCGTTCGAAGACGTTTTTTTTAAAGGGGAGTGGACACGGCTTTAAGTCAACCCGAAATTTGACCTCAAATGTTGGTGATATCGAGGAAGGGAACAAGGGGACTTGCCTACCATCCCTCGAAACCCGCGTTGACATGAATATCCGGAGGGGAGGGGAGGGGGAGAGCATTCGTAGCGTCAAGGAGGCGTAGGAACAGTCAAACAAATATGAGCACGCTCGCTATTTCAAAAGACGAGAGGGAGTTGGGCTTGGGCAGAGACAGGTGGCGTATATCTATTCCGGAAAACGTGTAGTCGGAGAAGGGATGAGTTGGAGATCAGACAGGTAAACAACGGATTAGGCAAGTCCTATATCACGCGTCCGCGAGAAACTTCGATGGCCACGTAGGGTCTTCTGCACCTACGCACAAGAAAACAGCAATGACGCGACAGTGCAAGTTATGGGCGGGCTCTCCGGCCAGTACCGCGTCGGTATCAGCGCCATGATGGCACCCATCCTGCACACCTACGCACCGGCGAACTCGGGCTAACCGGGCCCTGCCATGGATGCTCACAACATGACATCCGTAAACTCTCTTTCCCATCTCCACGGGTCGCGCGGGCCATAAAGTGCCTAAAGAGGACGCCGCCGCTCCTTCCCTACCTTGGCGCAGAAAAGGTCAAGCCGGTGAGAGCCAAGACGTTCTCTCGTTACGAGCAAACGCTCCCTCCCACGGGGAAGCCCGCCGCGGAAAGAAACCGGCCCTGGGCATCACATGCCGTTAGAGATGGGCGATACTGCAAGCCGACGCTTATACCACGTCGATGTCTAGGAGTCTTACCGAGGCGAGATGGCGGGAGGGAAATGTCCTTGGGCCTGACCCGTGGCGGTAGAATACGCGCGTCTACGTAAGAAACCAGAGGGCCAAAATTACCTCGACTACGGTTGGGCTCTACATCTCGATGCTCCGCGAGAGGACTATAGCCAAGCTTTATAATATTGAAGAGCAACACGCAACCAGACTTACACGAAAGCGAACAGATCCGCCCTGCTCACTTACACGGAACGCACTTACACATATTGACTACACCCATCTCACCCTCACTTAAACGAAACAACATACGGGCATAACTCAATAGACCATCTATTCCCGAATACCGGGCTAAATTACACAACCCCCACACACCAGTCCCATCCCCAAAACCCAAGACTTCCATCCCCCTCATCCCAAATTACCTTACGACACCTTAGACCTGGAACTCGGGAACCGTGTTCTCCTCCCACTTCCCAGGGACGAGCGCCAGCGGCACAATACCCGAAACGTGCATGTCGGGACCAAACACCTTGGCGTCGAGCCCGAGCTCCTGCGTCGCCGCCTTGAGGTTCTTCAGGCCCTCCTGGTAGTTGGGACCCGCGCGGCGGACCCAGACCTGGACGTTGTGCTCGACGAACTGCGGCGCGTAGTCGCGCAGCGCGCGGATCACGCCCTTGAAGGTGCTCGCGACGTTGGTGAAGTTGGCGATGCCGCCGCCGATGAAGAGGACCTTGCCCTTGTCGCTCATGGGCGCCCGGAGCATCAGGTCGAACACGGTGCGCGCGTAGTGGTACGTCTGCGACTCGGTGGGCGCACCGGAGTACTCGCCGTAGTTGGCGAGCTCGTCGGCGAAGCCCGCGGACGCGATGGCGTCGGCGTAGACGACCGACGCACCGCCACCGGCGACCAGGGTCCATATGCGGCCGTTGGCGTTGAGGACCGTCAGCTTCAGGGACGCACCGGTCTTCGCATCGAGGTCCGCGATGTAGGCCTCCTCCTTGGAGAGCTCACGACCGAAGGGAGCGGGGAACTCCATGGGGGGGCCGGCATCGATGCTGACCTTCTCGCCCACCGCGGGTGCGACGTTGGTCAGGCCGAGAGCAGCGGGAGACCGCGCAATCGCCCACTTGACACCGCACTCAAAGTCGGCGGTCTGGTCAAGCTTCGCCGCGAGGTCTAGGAAGTGGACAGACGCCGAGGTGGCATCCTCGTTGGGGATCACCACGAGGGGGTTGATCTCGAGGTAGGTGAACTGGCAGTCAACGTAGACGGCGTAGAGGCGGGTTATGAAGTCGACGAGGACGTTGTGCAGGCCCTTGGGGATCTTGGAGAGGAGGCCCGCGGCAATCTCCTGGTTGGAGGGATACTCGGCGAGGTCCACGGGGATGAGGAGCTTCTCAGCCTTGGCATCGACATCACCAACATCTACACCACCCTCGTGGGTGAACAGGATCCAGTCGCCCTATCAAACATGCCTTGTTAGTGATGCTCACACGGGGTGGAGTCTGCGTGCCGGTAAGGAGAAGGAAAATCCGGGTTGTGGGGTTGGTGGTGGGCCTTGTGTGCAGGGCGCCGGTAGCCCGTGCGAGGTGGCATCCGTTCGTCCGTGGCTTGCCGTGGGCCGGCCGAAGCCAGACTTAAAAACGCGGCAGGGAACGTTTCAACCCGGGAAGCCCTTATAAAGGGTCTTCACCAGAAATTGCAGCACACAATTGTTCCACCAGTCCTTCTCCCAGCAACACTGGATACTTCTCGCCTGCCAATGAATTCGCCCTGACCGCTTGGTCGGGCACTGGCATCATGATGACTGGAAAATGGCACTCACATCGCGGACGGAGTTGATGCAGATATAGTACTCCTGGTCTTGCTCGTGCTTGACGAAGGGCTCAACTGCGACTGGTTAGCCATGATTCTCTCACGACACCGTGCGTGCAGACCTACCCAGGAAGTTGCGGAGGACACCAGCGACGTGCTCAACCTGCTGCTCCGTGCCGGCGCGCTCAGCAACCCAGGCCTTCGCCTCGGCCCACGTCTTGTTGAGAGCTAGGAGACCGCTCTTTCCCCGGCGCTTGATACTGGATGACGGTCAGCATTGTCCATCAGCGTGAGTACCGATCCGCGGTGCGCTTCTGGATCTCCTGCTCCCACGGTCTGCAGAGCTGGGGAGACACCAGACAGAGCGGCTGTCGGGACTCGAGACGAGGGGGCATACGCACAGCATGTCGGGCTTGGCGACGAATCTGGCATCGGGCTGGAGCAGCCACGGGTAGGTAACCTCGGCCTGGTCGAGAACACCCTGCACATCGGCATCTTCGGGGAAGTTGAGAACGGCCAACCTGGGGGGAGGGTTGTGCGTGGTCGGCGAGGGGAGAGGAGAGGGCTTGATTACGGGGGCGCGGGTGAGGTGGTAGTTGAGGATGGCCTTGCCATCGGCCTCGAGGATCGACTTCGCGGACATTATGGATATTAGGAGGGCCTAGAGGTGAGGCGGCGATGGTTAGCGACCTCGCACGAAGGGGCCATGTCTGGCGGTGCTGGCGAGTGCCAGAGCGAGCACCAAAGCGACATCGGGCAAGCTCGCTCGCAGTGTGCGGCGGCGAGGGGCAGCTGGACAGCAGGACAGCAGGACTTACGGTGTCAGCAGGTGAGTAAGTCTGATTTCAAGGACACGATTCCCAAATTCTGGCAATTGCGCAAGAACTGATGTCAGGATAGGAACTGGCGACGTGAAGGGGACGCGCTGGTTGGGATGAAGACGAGGTTGATGCTCTCAGAAATTCGAGGCGGGGAGGAATTATCGGATCGAGTCTCTCGTACGGGGCAGAAAATTGGGTTGGAGAGTGGTCAGGTACGAAGTACACACAGGGAGGGAGGGGCGGAGAGCTGGTGCAGGGTGCTGCGAGGGGCAAGCAGGCAGGTGGGAAAGAGTACCCCAAAAAAGGCGGTGGGGCTTGCTCGAGTGAGTGAGTCTTCGGGTGAGTCTTCGTCCCCCTGTTGCCCCTGTTACCCCAAAATTCCCGCCCCAATGGTTTTGCCTTCATTCACAACAGACCCATGGATCCATGCTCAGCGGCAGAGGGTCTGGACACAACAGAGGCCAACAGTTGGATACGATTTGCAGTGTTGCGAAATTTTTGGGGGTCCAAGCTTGAGTCTGGTGGGGAAGCTCCCAGCGGACTGCCGTTCTTCGGGTACCCTCCGCGCAAGTACAGGTACTTGCTTGTCTCAGAGGGCCCAGCCCGAGCTGGACCCACTGCACAGCTCCATTCCGAGTGCATTACGAGTCCCCGATGGGCCTGGCGGGCACGACTCGCACCACAGTGGCCAGCACCAGCCGTCGCGGGGCTTGGCTCCGTTTTAGCAGAGGGGTTGGTTATGCGAGACCGGCACAGCCCAGCCGATTCTTCACTTCCTCGTGTTGCGGGTCTCCGTTGGCCGGAGGCCGCAGGTCAAAGAAGCTGCAGAGGAGATTCGGCAGGGCTGATGTGAGCCGGGGCCTTCGCTTCCCCACAGGAAGCCCCGAGAGAACGCAGCCCGCCATCGGATTCCGGATTGGGGACCCCGGCTGCTGGTACAGCCCAGGCTATTACGGTTGCACAGCCTGTCATACCCCGACGGATAAGTGCTTCGGGGCCAGGCGGAATGGGGGCTGGGGACGGGGCTGGGAAGCGAGTGCTTTTCTTCCAGGGACCCAGCCAGTGTTGCCAGATTTCCTTTTTCCCCGATTCCGGTGTCTCTGGTCCTCGTTTGAGGTGCATCAGCGCGGACCCGGCTCCGGACCGGGCGGTTGAAGTACCGGTACGGAGGCGCAATTCACTAGCTCAGGTACCAATATCCCTGTCAGCGCCATGGCCCCAGCAACCGGGCGATTCAACAGGTCTCGAAAGAGTTGAGGAGCGGTCGGGGAGGTGGGGTTCAGCTGCGATTGGCACCGGTGTGCGCTGAGATCCACACGTGCCGATGACCCCGCGCTGTTTTTTCAGGGTGCTGGCCGCTGGCACGTGCCACCTACCATTGAGAAGGGGTCCAAGGCGCCTGTCTTTGGTGTACCGGGAGACGACCCCGGACCGTAGCTGATCACGATCGGTTCATACCGGGGTCCGATCTGCCAAGTCATCCAAAGCCAACCGACCTCGTGCGGCTGGATCAAGCCCGAGTGTCGGGACGTTGGAGCTGTTTGGCGGTGTGGCAGGTCAGCTCGCCAACGCAGCGACAGCCGGGTGCCAATTCCTCCCACCGCCCCAAGTCTGTTGGCTCCGCCCGCTGCCTAACCTCGTATGGTACCCTCGTACCTCGACCCCCGCCAAACGCTATCAACCCGGTCCATCCCACCCTGCTGCCGATGAGGGGAGCTAGGCGGAGCCCCTTCCCTTCCGATTTTCACTTCGAGCCACTATCGACTGACCGACGCTTTGTGCTTGCTCCCATCCTTCAAAAGTCAATTGCTAGAGGGCATCACGGCTTAGCTTCTACAATCCCGCAATCCAGACTTCCGAGTCCCTTTGAGCGTCAAGTTTCAGCAGGTACGTTGGTGACGGACTCCAGCCCCTCCCAGTCCGAGGAAGAGAAACTGCACCCGCTGCGATAGCGGCCTGTCTTGCTGCCCCTGCCCATCAATTTTTTTGTTGGAAGGAGTCAACTCCCTCCCACCTTGACAAATCCCGCCAACGGACCCTCCTTCGCCCTTTTCCAGCACATCAGCTCCATTGCTCTCTCATCCACCTATCTGCCATCTATTCCTATCGCTCCATTCTCGTACCTTAATTCCTCTGCTCTGCCAGTTCCGCTGACCTCGCCTCCGCCCTCAGTTCCCCGCCGGCGACGCGACACACGATTCCTCATCTCTAGCAGTCCGATCCCACCGTCTTCACCATGGCCTCTCCTTCCCCCAACGGCGTTGCCAATGGCAAGGCTTCGCTCTCCGCCAACGACAACATCCGCCGCTTCGCGGCCCCCAGCCGGCCCCTGAGCCCGCTGCCCACGCATGCCCTCTTCCACAGCAAGACTAGGTGCTTCGTCTACGGACTGCAGCCGCGTGCGGTGCAGGGCATGCTCGACTTTGACTTCATCTGCAAGCGGTCGACGCCCTCGGTGGCCGGCATCATCTACACATTCGGCGGCCAGTTCGTGAGCAAGATGTACTGGGGCACCAGCGAGACCCTCCTCCCCGTCTACCAGGAGGTCTCCAAGGCCATGGCCAAGCACCCCGAGGTCGACGTTGTCGTCAACTTTGCCTCGTCCAGGAGTGTGTACAGCTCCACCATGGAGCTCATGCAGTGCCCCCAGATCAAGACGATTGCCATCATCGCCGAGGGTGTGCCCGAGCGCGTAAGTTTGCAGCTTCCAGAGCCGTGACCCCCTGAGCAGACGCTAACCGTCCCAGCGCGCCCGTGAGATTGCCCATGTGGCCCAGCAGAAGGGTGTCACCATTATTGGCCCCGCCACCGTCGGTGGCATCAAGCCCGGCTGCTTCAAGATCGGCAACACCGGTGGCATGATGGACAACATCGTCGCTTCCAAGCTGTACAGGAAGGGCTCCGTTGGCTACGTCTCCAAGTCTGGCGGCATGTCCAACGAGCTGAACAACGTCATCTCGCAGAACACCGACGGTGTCTTCGAGGGTGTCGCCATTGGCGGCGACAGGTACCCCGGAACCACCTTCATCGACCACCTGCTGAGGTACCAGGCCGACCCCGACTGCAAGATCCTCATGCTGCTGGGTGAGGTCGGTGGTGTCGAGGAGTACAAGGTCATCGAGGCCGTCAAGCAGGGCGTTATCACCAAGCCCATCGTTGCCTGGGCCATCGGCACGTGCGCCAGCATGTTCAAGACCGAGGTGCAGTTCGGCCACGCCGGCGCCTTTGCCAACTCGCAGCTCGAGACCGCCGCCACGAAGAACAAGATGATGAAGGAGGCCGGCTTCCACGTGCCCGACACCTTTGAGGACCTGCCCTTCGCCCTCAAGGCCGTCTACGATGGCCTCGTCAAGGACGGCACCATTGTGCCCCAGGCGGAGCCTGTCGTGCCCAAGATCCCCATAGATTACTCCTGGGCGCAGGAGCTGGGCCTGATCCGGAAGCCCGCTGCCTTCATCTCCACCATTTCTGACGACCGTGGTCAGGAGCTCCTGTACGCGGGCATGCCTATCTCGGACGTGTTCAGGGAGGACATTGGCATTGGTGGTGTCATGTCCCTGCTGTGGTTCCGCCGCCGCCTACCCGACTACGCCGGCAAGTTCCTCGAGATGGTGCTCATGCTCACGGCCGACCACGGTCCCGCCGTGTCTGGTGCCATGAACACCATCATCACCACCCGTGCGGGCAAGGACCTCATCAGCGCGCTCGTCAGCGGTCTCCTGACCATCGGCTCGCGCTTCGGTGGCGCCCTCGACGGCGCGGCCGAGGAGTTCACCAAGGCGTTCGACAAGAACCTGAGCCCCCGTGAGTTCGTCGACACGATGCGCAAGCAGAACAAGCTCATCCCCGGCATCGGGCACCGCGTCAAGTCGCGGAACAACCCCGACCTGCGGGTGGAGCTCGTCAAGGAGTACGTCAAGGCCAAGTTCCCATCGCACAAGATGCTCGACTACGCGCTGGCGGTCGAGACGGTGACGACGTCGAAGAAGGACAACCTGATCCTCAACGTCGACGGGTGCATCGCCGTGTGCTTCGTTGACCTGGTGCGGAACTGCGGCGCCTTCTCGACCGAGGAGGCGGAGGACTACCTCAAGATGGGCGTCCTCAACGGTCTCTTCGTGCTCGGGCGGAGCATCGGCCTCATCGCCCACTACCTCGACCAGAAGAGGCTGCGCACCGGCCTGTACCGCCACCCCTGGGACGACATCACGTACCTCCTGCCCAGCCTCAAGACCGGCGCGCCTGGTGCCGAGGGTAGGGTCGAGGTTCACATGTAGACTGGTCGGTCGAGGGAGCGGGTTGCTTGAGGCGTGGAAGGGAATGCTAGGGAGCTGGGTTGTGGGGGTGTCGTTTTTACGCGATTTGATCTGTATGAACTGCAGTCTTAGGGTTATTATAGGCCCTCTAATACGTATTCAAGACTACGACTCGTTGCTGTGGTTCTCTAGTGATTTCATGTTGACGGATGTGCCTGATTAATGGATAAGATGTCAAGACCCTATATGATTACGTAAGGATAGAATTAGTGGGGTCGGCGTTGAGCTCCGAATGGCCGTGTCACGTGTGCCGAAGTAGACCCGGCAAACCTTTGGATCGCGACAAATCTTGCCCGCTGAGCCGACGACGTGACGGACTCGACGGAACTGCTGCCAATTGTGCGGGAGGCTGATATTTCCTTTTGAGGGTGCGTATCCTGCTACCTGTTTTCATTCTGAGCGGCTGGACTGACGTGCGGTGGTGGTAGAGCAGGACTGGAGAAACGAGCCTCGCGCGACATCACCATTTTGAAGAGAACGACTCGACGTCTTGCGGACGGACGATACCAGCTCAAGCTTACCGACGGATCGGAAACACATCTACCCGCCTTGACTCGGATCCCACACGTCCACGAAACCCCATCGGACAGCCACCCACCCGAGACCCGAAAAGACCGAAACAATGTCCTTCTTCAGGATAACCCTCCACCGCTCGGCCATCGGCCTCCCCAAGCGGACGCAAGGCGTCCTCGCCGCCCTGGGGCTCAGGAAGAGGAGCCAGGTCGTGTTCCACCCCGTCGAGGCGCAGTTCGCGGGAATGATTATGAAGGTGAAGGAGCTGGTGAGGGTGGAGGAGGTGGATAAGGCGCTGAGCAAGAGGGAGGTTAGGGCGGCGAGAAGGCCAGAGAGGGGGTTCGAGGTTTTGGGGAATGTTAGGAGGGGGGCGGCGGAGTAGGCGGCTGGCTTTGGTATGGGAGACAAGGAGGTGGGGGGACGGCGTGAGGAAGGGGGAGAGGGCTTGTAATATAGTGTATGTTGCATCTTGAGGGAGTGTTTGCGCAATAGAATGGCATATCATTATCCCTATGCTGGGCACAGGTCTCTCAGCTCTACATCGCTTGCTTGGAAACATCGGGTCTTCTGCTCGCGGCGACCCTGCTGTCCTGGACCCAGGTCGTGGCTCGTCCAAGTGAGGACCCAGGCAAGATCCGAGGCGCTCTCAAGTACCATGTCCCAAGGGAAAGGAAAAGGTTCGTCCCCGGAGGAAGTTACGCGTGGATCACATGGACCCGGGACGCGGTCCGTTCAAGTCGGAGCCCAGCGAAGGCCCTCCCAAGTACTAGATCTCAAGGCAAAAGAAAAGAGGCTGTTGGTCTTTTTTTGAGGAAGCTGAGCGTGCTTTCCATGGACTTGGCTCGCTGCTCTGACTCCTGACACTCCAGCTCCCCACAGCGCAAAGACGGTACGAAGACGATGCACGTCTTCGTCTGTCAAGGAGACTACAGCGTCGACTGGCGGTACGATCCGGGAGAAGTGATGTGTGAAGGTAGGGCCACGGGTATTCATCGCCATTTAAGGAAGGGCATGTAGATATTTGCCCTCTACTATCCTCGCTGCATTCCGCCCGTTCAGACAACATCATCCCGAAGGCCCGACCCGTTTCCTAGTCGCTGGGCTGCTCTCGTGTACATCGCGCCATCTCATCCCCAAGAAGGAGAATATCCCGCGCGCGAACCATAGCCTTACAAGGAAACACGAACCCCGGAACGAAGACGGCGTCCTACCATTCTACCCAGCCCCTTCCCCAACCTCAAACGTGCCGAAAAAGAAGAAGAATCCCAACGCCATACCCCGACACAAACAGAAAAAGCACTCCGCGGCTCTGACCCTAGAACTTGGTCTTCTCAACGTACTCCTGCGACGGCGTCTCGTACTGCTCGGCGAAGTACTTGGTGGAGTTCTTGGCGAGCCAGGCGGTGAACTTGACGAGCTCCTCGCGTAGGCGGGAGACGGACTGGTGGTCCATGTTTGTCTGGGCGATGAGTTCCTCGAGGGAGACTGTGCGGGTTAGCTTTGGGTTGATATATGTTTGTGGCGGGGGTGATGGAGGAACATGGGCAGGGAGGTGGGAGAGTAAGAGTGAGAGCGGGGAGGGGAGGAAACATACCGAGCAGACGGCAGAGGTGCTCGGCGCCGTAAGTGTCGGTGACGCACTTTGGCTCCCCCTCCTTTGCCTTTGCCCACGAGTCGCGCGCCTCGTGATACTGCGTCCTCTCGAACCTAATCCCGTCAGCAACCAGTCCCAGACAACCGCAAGATAGAGCACAGGATAATGGTAAAAAGACGAAGGGGAAGCAACTCACCTGTAGAGGAGAATCCTCGGAACGGCCCTCTCAAAGTACTCTCTCAGCCCCGCAAACGTCTCCTCGAGAATGTCGGCGACGGCGGACCCGTCCTCGCGGCGCGGCCGCTCGTGGGCGAGGTAGTCGGCAAAGACCTCGGAGACGGGGTGCGGGTGGGGGATGGGCACGAGCTGGTTGTTCTTGGTGATGGCTTCCCAGTCGTCGACGAGGACCGACTTGATGAAGTCGGGTATCGGGAGCTTGATGGAGGGGCGGGAGTGGAAGCCCTCGTCCTGGAGGCGGTCAGCGTCCGCGGGGGATTTCGTTCTCATTGTGAGATGCCAAACGGAAGAAGAGGAAAATGGATATTAAGACCAAGATCAAGATCAAGATAAATATCAATCAGGCGCGTCAAAATAGATGGGCATCCGCATGCATGCGACGACGCGAGGGACCGGGGTGAAGCGCAGAGGAAAAAAGGGAAAACCCACCTGCTCAAGCTCATAGTCCCTCGTCCGCCTGGGCCCCCTGCCCCCCTGCGCGCCCCTCTCCTCGCTCCCCCTCGCCGACTCGGCCGCGGCGGCCGCCTTTCCCTTCCTCGCCTTGGCGCCGCCCTTCTGCGACAGGTTCTTCACCTGGGCCATCAGCTGGGCCGCCAGCTCCACGTTCTCCGGGTTCAGCTTCCGGATACGGTCCGGCGGCACCCAATCGTCCCACGTCGCCTTCCACCCCTTGTAGTGCACCTTGTACTGGTGGCTCCCCGCGTCGGAGCCCTCGGGGAGGGGCTGCACGTCGAGGATCTTGGCCTCGTAGAGCATCTCGTGGTGGAAGCAGAGGACCTTTTCGTCCTTGGAGTAGGGCGCCGCGGCTTGTTTTGGGGCCATGGTTGGGTCTGGGGTGGGTTATGAGGGGCCGTGGCTGTTTGGGTGTGAAGTATGTGATGACGGGGTGCTTTTGTGGTTCTGGGGTGGGTGTAAGGGGGTTGCTGATGTGAGTGTGAGGGAGTGAGGTTCGCGTGTGAGCTGTGATGGATGCTTTGGCGAGGGTGCGGTACACAGGGGTGTAAAGCACACTGTGTGTGTGCAGTGCTTTTGGCTGTCCTTCAACGTGTTATTAAGTTGGGCACTGTGTGTCCGTGGCGTCCAACGAAAAAGGACACCAGTTGTTCTTGGGATGCCAGGGGGTAATAACAAAGGAAGGATTAAAGGTTCAAGCCACCTTGTTGTTTTAAGAGGCTCCCAGGGCTCTGCGGTCGTGTGGGCTCGAGTCTGAGGGGAGTGGACGAGGCAGAAGAGGTTAGTGAGAGGCGAGAAACGCGTCGGCGCGTCCCAGATACTTCGCTACTAATCTAGCTACAGTACGTATCGTGGAACGGTGACCTCAGGTCAGAACCTCAGGCTTAACAAGAACAAAGAACCCAGCTCCTGAGCGCGCCAGGCACCCCATTCTACTTTATAACACTACTACGAGTATAAATAGATCTCATTCATAGGCACTTGGAGATATTCGGAAGAGAAATAGAATTAAACACTCTTACTGCACGGAGCAGAAGATCCTCAGGTTACCTCCTCCACCCTGTCGGAAGTGCAACTGCTAAGTTTGACCTGAGATTTCCTTCCACCTGCAAAAATCCTGGTATAACAGTACTCCCGCCGCCCGCCATTGCAACCGATATATATTTCAATAAAAATTTAGACAGCACAATGAAGGCCTCCTGAGAGAGAGCCTCTCTCTATTTAACCAACAAAAAATTATCCTAAATGGCTAGGAAATAAGAGAATAAGGGCCGAACGTGGATCGAACACGTGACCTAAGGATATATCGCTGTCGATCGACTGCAATCCTTCGCTCTACCACTGAGCTATCGACCCAGCCTGCATTTCCAGTTCTTCGCGCTGCTAATAGATCCCCGGCCCGGCCGCGGGGATGTGTTAGTAGCGCGAATCACTGGTTGACCCACCGGGACCTTAATCAAATGCCTCATCGTGAGCGTTATGCAGCCTTCTTGCACCACCAGCCTGATCGGGTCGGGAGAGGCTTGCTCACCGACACCTCTAGAGAGAGCAACATGCTCCTATACAACCGAATAGTATAGTAGTACTATATAAGAAAAGGCGTTTAATTGATCTAGTTAAGATCTACCTCTTAATATTAAATATCGAATGCTAGCTGTTACCGTATGAGACGAGGAGTCAGTAATAGGTTGAACCTACACACGGTAGGAACTAGCTCGGCCGGCGGGTCCCGCCATGCCTTCGCTCTATATTAGGTAAACAAGGAGTTCTCTTACGGAGGTGGTCTTCGGCCAAGAAGGTTTACTTTTCCTATCATTTTCAAACAAATTAGCGGTGACCCCCTGGTCCTTGAGTGTACTCGGGACTAAGAATGGCGTCCCGCTACACCTGTCAACCTTGGGCGCGAGAAACGGACATACATCATGAGCTGCTAGTCACGACGTAGTCCGTGCGGTTTCGACGGGCCGCTTCCAACACTATGGACTACTTAGTAACTCGCTTTAAGGTCATTGCCATACAGGAATCCTATCATCGTACTGCATCCCTTATTGTACTTGCTTAATCTCTGCTGACGTTGAGGGTTTGTTCTCGTGTCATTGTAAAGGCCTCGATGTCAAGAAGACAGAGTCAGGTTCACTCTTTAAGGAATAATCCCTACTACTATGGCCAATCCTAGCGTACGACGACACTTTCACGTAAGGCTTTGCTCTTAACGTGCCTAATGTTGATCCGTAAGTCGGTGATCCTGCACATAAGCAGATGTCTGCCCGGTCTATCTGGCTGTTTATGAAAAGAACAATAGTGTAGCGAAGACTTTTCTTACTGTCTTGTGTTCTCCATGGCCTATATAGGTGGCATTTTGGTAGTATATGCCCCTCTCATCTCCTTCCGATGTTAACTTTGGTCTCCTGTGACTGGTCATAAAAAAAGAAGACAGATAAATTTGCCCAGTATTCTCTATGAGCATATTCATCTTCCTGTTCTGAGCCGTTGCATAGGAAGGGTATTCGCCATGGGTTCCGTGGCGTGGGATTGTTGAATATGCCATGTTATAGTCAGAACAGATTCCACTTCGTCTAGCTGGTCGTTTATATCTCACAAACGTTCGTCACTAGTCTTTATAGAAAGGTAGCCAATGCTTTTGCGTTTTCGCGGGTTTCCCACATCGTCTATGAGACTATGGATAACAGCCCCGTTGAATTAATGACCAGCGGGTACAACTGCAGCGGCTGGAAGGCCGCCTTCAACAACTAGAACTAACTGTATAACACAGTCGGACTCTAGAATACATGCTTTAGTTCAACAATGGGAATTCGCCAGTCATCCGTAGAATCCGTCCTGAGGATACATTCGTAATAAGTTATCCACATGTAATTGGAGCGGTTTGTAGTGAAAACACTAATCCGTGGCATATCTACCACCACAGACTAGCTGTGTGCCTTACAGCGTGGCGCCTCTGTACATCAACAGTCGTCTTGGCTTCACCTGATGTCCCAGCACGGGCCTATATCGTGTCTTAAGCTGCGTTAAGTTGAGATACCCTCCTTACACGAGGCTTTCTAGCAATGAACTTATCCCAGGCGGTCACTGAAACTATATATCGTATGAACGAGTCATTTCATGGGTATATTTATCCACAAAAAATCGCTGACTCTCAATGATATGTTGGGCCAAATGAAAACATCCCCAAAGATATGTATACGATGTGACTAGGAACGCGGAGTCCAAGAGTTTGACAGCGCAGGCCAATTGACGAGACCGATCGGCCGGACACGACCCGCCAGGGTAAGAATTATACGATCTTGATTCTATGAAACGCTTGTTCGATTGTGGTAGTCCCTCAGGGAGAAGGTTACCACACCTTTGTCTTGGACTGCAATGTGATTTGGAAGGCAATGAAGCTTACGTGTATGTTGGTGTTGACAGAGGCCATTATGGGATGTCAAGGCTTGAATAGCTGTGTGTTCATCCGGAAGCTCCTTTGGCCCAAGAACTGGTGATGTATCAGGGTCGACAAAACGGAACAAGCGTTTGGTGATAGAGCGACGGGTCGATAGCCCACTTAAGACAGAGAAACCCCAAGGAAGAATAATGTTCATGAGAACGCGAGAGTAGTCTGCTAGTCTAATAGAAATATCTCCTTATTTCCCAATACTCCACCATTTGTCTTATTGGAGAGAGAAAAGGAACCAAGTCCCGACAGAGCGGCTCCGTGCGAAAGTGGATATATGGGGAATCTGAGGATGCTGTGAGAGCTCTCATATTCTCCGTTGCCACGGGCGGTTTCCAATGGGTCTCAACGCCAGCCGTGCCATGAGCTCACTGTACCTACCTGGCTGTCGACGGCAATATATCCAACAACGTAGAGAAGAAAGACAATTATTCGTAAAGTCAGTAAAGGTGAGGCCCGTCAACGTAGACGCCACGTCCCAGATGCCAGGGGTCCTTGTCACTTTGTAATCACGGAGGGTCCGGGGCCGGGACCTCAGCCAGTGCGAACTCGGCCGGTGTCGGCACATTTATGCCGATCCGACACGGTCAACCCTCCAACGCTCCCAACCTCCGTATCTCGGCTCCGTGACTCAACGAGCAACGGTCCTCACACCCCCGGGAGCCAATTGACCCGAGTCATGTGTGCAGCCTGAACCACGCTCCCACCCGCAACCCCAGTTCCTCGGCCACGATGCGGTCCCCGCTCGCGCACCCCATCGTCCGGATCGCCAACGGCACCTTCCGGCGCGCGCACCCCAACACGCTCTCATCCCACGCGAACCCGGCCCTCTTCGCCAACCTCAACTTCGAGCTCCCCTCCTCTTCAACCCCTCCTCAGAACTGGTGCGTCGTTGGCCCCTCACTCTCCGGAAAGACCACCTTCCTGCACCTCCTCCGCGGCCGCCTCCTCTGCGACCCGCCCACAGCGAGGTCCTTCCCCTACCTATCCACGCCCGCCGTCCCGCACCATCTCAGGACCCCGGACCGCGCCATCCAGTATGTGGGATTCGACGGGGAGCGCATGGGCGGGGGCCTCTCCAGCGGCGTGACCACCTCGGCCTACCTGTCGGCCCGCTACGAGTCCCGCCGCGAGGCGACCGACTTCTCGCTGCGGGACTACCTGACCGGCAACACGGAGCTCAACCCGTCCAGGGAAAGGGACGCCAGCCCGGAGACGGAGCGACTCTTCCAGCGCGCCGTCACGAACCTGCGCCTCGACCCCCTCCTGGACCTTCCCGTCGCCTTCCTGAGCAACGGTCAGGGCCGGAGGGCCCGCATCGCAAAGGCCCTGCTCGCCACGCCCGAGGTTCTTCTACTCGACGAGCCCTTCATGGGGCTGGACCCGCCGACTGTGCGCGCGCTGGACCCCCTGCTCGAGTCGCTCGCGGGCGAGGCGAACCCGCGGCTCGTGTTTAGTGCCCGGCCGCAGGACGACCTGCCGGGGTGGATCACGCATGTTCTCTATCTCAAGGGCGACTGCGAGGTGGCGGCCATGGGACCGCGGGACGAGGTCCTCCGGGGGAATGAGCATATCAAGGGGCAATGGACCGGCGGGATACGAAAGGACCAGCCACAGACCCCGCCTAACCCCACGTCGCCGGCAAAGGAGACGCCCCAAGGGGAAAAGGTCGTAGAGATGGACGGCTGCCAGGTCAAATACGGCGACAAGGTCGCCCTCGGCAACTGGACGGAGTCCACCCCCACGGGCGACCAGCCGGGCCTCCACTGGACCGTCCGCCGCGGCGACCGGTGGGCCGTCTTCGGCCCCAACGGCTCCGGCAAGACGACGCTCGTCTCCCTCCTCTGCTCCGACCACCCGCAGACCTACTCGCTCCCCATCCGCCTCTTCGGCCGCAGCCGCCTCCCGGAGCCCGGCTCGGGCGCGCGCGCCCTCACGTTCTGGGACATCCAGTCGCGCGTGGGCCACTCCAGCCCAGAGGTCCACCAGCACTTCCCGCGGAACCTGACGGTCCGGGGCGTCGTCGAGAGCGCGTGGGCCGACACGTTTAAGAGCAAGCCCAAGCTCGACGCCGACGCGAGCGCGAGGGTCGACGCCGCGCTGCGGTGGTTCGCGGCAGAGCTGCACCCGTCGTACGCGTCGGCGGCCGACCCTCAGAAGGATCTGTCGTGGGCGGGGGACTACCTCCTCGGCGAGCTGTCGTTCAGCGCGCAGCGCGTGGCGCTCTTCGTCCGCGCGCTGGTCAAGAGCCCGGACATTGTGGTCCTCGACGAGGCGTTCAGCGGGATGGACGAGGCGATACGGGACAAGTGCGCGCTGTTCCTGGAGCACGGGGAGGAGAAGACGATCCGCGACGGGGAGGTGGTGGACAGCGAGGTGAAGAAGGCCGGGGACGTGAGGGTCGGGGGCCTCTCGGACCAGCAGGCGCTGGTGTGCATCAGCCACGTCAAGGAGGAGGTGCCAGACTGCGTGAGGGAGTGGATGTGTCTGCCCGAGGCGAACTCTGGGCTACGGGCGAGGTTTGGGAGGCTCGAGAGGCCGCTGAGGGGGGATGATAGGGGGTGGTTGGATATCTGGGGCTTGTGAGAGCCGGCGTGTCTAGACTATAGAGCATCTTGTATATAATCGCACTTATAAAGTAGTTCCTATTTGGAAATTTACGCCTTTGAAAACATTGCAGTTTGCAAATTCGTTGGAAGCTGAAGACGTGAGGACGGGCCGGTCGTTGTTTCATGGGGAGCTTCCGGCCCATCATTGAAACTCGGTACCTGCATAATACTGATATATGCATCAACTCTCCACAGTGGTCGAGGCTGGCCAATGGGCGCTAACGTACCACATACGCATCCCGTTTGCAGCCTGCAGCTAGAGCTCCGGTGCCTTCCCAAGCTCCACCGTCATCCCCAACTCCCTCGAAGCATCACCCGCCTCATCACCCATCCGACGCGTTACGATACCAAAACAAAACCACGCACAGGCTTCGAAGAGCTCTTCTATACGAACCACTTAACCGGTCCACCAGAAAACACCGTCAAGATGGTAAGCAAGCCCTACTATCTCCCTTCCAACGAGTGCTAACCCGCCCCAGTCAATGCGCCTCATCCCCGCCAGCACCCCCTCCACAACCTTCACCCACACCACCCCCTCCGCCTCGGCCCCCTCGGCCCCGGGCCTCCACGACACCCTCCGCTCCGGCCTGGGCCCCAAGCCCACCCCCGCCGCGACCGAGGGCCCGACCCCCCCGGACAGCGCGCACCCCCTCGAGGCGCGCCTGAAGAACTGGGACGCCACGCAGGACGCCCTGCGCATGGAGACGCTGCGGCGGATGTACGGCATGGCGGAGCCGATCCGACGCGAGATGGAGCTCAAGATTGTGCGGGATGGGACGTGGAGGCCCGCGGCGCTGGGGGGCGGCGCGCCCAGCGTGCACGAGGATATCCTGCGGGGGAGGGACGAGAGCGTTGCGTGGGAGGATGTGTTTACGGGCGAGTCTGGGAGGGGCGTCGTGGGGGTTCATGATGAGATGGAGAGGAAGCTGAAGATGTGAGGGGGAGGGACAGCTTGCGTTTGTGGTTCGGAGCGGCTGAGCAAGGCCGTCGGGAGAGCGTTGGGGTCCCGTTTATATGATACTGGTCCTCGCCAATACAGATCCCCATCACTGAAATCCCCCGTGCTACTGGCCCTCCATTACGCTACGTAGCTGTGATCTCCGTCGTCGGCCATCAAGTGCCTGGTGGGCATATATTCCAGTTCTCTCTATCCGCCCTAGAACGCGAAGAAGCCCACCCCGACCCCCTTGGCCTTCATCATGAACCACGCACCACCGCAAGGGACGGTTACGCAGCGACAAGGAGATAAAACATGACAATACGAACAAACTGATAGGAGAAAACCGCAAGTTGAGTGGGTAAAGCGAGGAGACCAAAACAGTTACATTCAACAAGTCGGATAAAGAAAAAAAGAAAACAAAGACGCCGATTCCCGCTGTTGCCATCTTCCCTCGCCCCGTCTCGTGAAATACCAAATGTCCAACTCGTTGCAATTAGAAAAACAAAAAACAGGAAAACGGGCAAGGGGTTACGATGTAAAAGAAAATAGGCCGCAGACACCGGAACAAGGTGACCCAACCACCAAGCTGGAAACACGGGGGTCGCTCGCGTTCCCACGGTATATAACCGTCGTCATCCGATGCCGCTTCCGGCACCGTCCGAGAGCGAGCCAGGCTTTCCGCGTAGTCCGCGGGCGTAAGAAAGATGTTGTAAATCATGACTCGCGGCTGTTTCGTGAACAACAAAGGTATCGACGCGTCCGGCCCATATCCCTCAGTAAAACTGGCCGCCCATGTTCTCCGCCACACCGCGATAGAAGCGCGCATGTCACCATATCAGCCGCCGGCGCAAAACTCCCTAGCCGACTGACATTCCCTCTCGCTCCTCATAATATGACGCAGCACCTGGTGGCGCTGTCTCCGGCGCCGCCGCCAGCATGGTCGCCACTCTTGGTGCCACCCTTGGGTTCCTCCTCCTCGGTGATATCCGACGGTCTGACAGACATGTGGACGACGTTGCTCGTCTCGGTGCTCAACTTGTATTCTAGAGAAAAGATGAGAACGGTTAGCTACGGCCGAGACGACGGGGACATGCGTTAAGGGGACAGCGGGTCGGAATCAAGGGCCAACGTACGGTTGATCGGCTGTTTATCAAGCATGATGTGCCCAAAGGAGATCAACCTGATCTGCGTCGGGCTGGGCGGCGCGGGCTCCCAGTCGTCCCGCCACTCCCTCAGGATCAGCTCCTTGAGAGTGTACACACTAATGCTGAGGACATCCTTGTGCCCCGACGCCGTCATGCCGGGGATCGTGACGCCCCGCCTGGCCAGGTACCTCTCACTGAGCTTGTACGGATGCTTCTTGCCCGACGGCACAAGCAGCGTGATGACGCACACGGGGCCCCCCTCGCCCTTCGAACCCGAGCCGCCGGCCCTAGCGACCTCCTCGGACGCCTCGCCGATGGCCGCGTCCGAGGACTCGTCGCCCTTGGCGGCGGGCTCCTGGCTCTTGGCGGCAGCGGGCTCGTCGTTTTTAGCGGCGGCGGCCTCCTCGTTCTTAGCGGGCGGCTCGTCGTTCTTAGCGGGCGGCGCGGGGGGCACCTCCGGGCCCTTGCCCTTGTCGGACGTCGAGCCCGCCAGCCGCGGCATCGACGACGAGTCTGTGTTAGAGGGCGGCGCTCCCGAAGAGCCGGCGGGGGCGCTTCCAGAGGGCTGTACGTTGTCGGCCGCGGGCTGCGGGTTGCTGGTCTCCTGAGAATCGCCGGACAAGGGTTGCGGCTCGCTGGTCGCCGGGGAGTCGCCAGACGGATGGGCGTTAGAGTTCGGGGACTCGGTATCCGCCGAGGGCTTGCTCAGGTCCGCCATCTTAAGGGCATCGGCCGGCTGCTCGAGGGGCCCGGTCTTGCCCTTAGAAGTATCGCTCTTTGCCTCGGGCTGGTCCGTCATGGCGGGCGGACGGACGACGTTCGTCGGGGGGTCGGATGGTTGATGGTTGGGGGGTCGGGGAGACCGGATAGGTCGGCGTGAGGATGGGGGAGCACGGCGTCCGGGGGGGTGCTGAGATGAACAGCGACCGGATCAGCGAACGCGATGGGGGAGCTGCTTCGGACGGGGTTGGTTGCCTTCCGGGGGGGCGAGGCGGGCGCGCAGGGGTCGGCTCGGAATTGGCTGATAATGTGATAATGGGCAGGTGGCTGATTGCACCTGGTTCGAATTTCGGGGGAGGCGCTGCTGCAATGTAAAGCGAGGGTGAGCCGCAACGTTCAGCGCGTCATAACCCGGCGCCTTTCCCGTGGTCGTGGATTAATCTCGGCACAAAGTCCGAACGGCAGGATTCCCAGCAGAGGCGTGGAAATGCGCGAGGGGGGATTGGAAGGATGATGGGGGAGAAAGCGGGCGGAAGATGGGCTGGTGGATCCGGGAATCAGAGTTGTTGCATGGCCTAGCACTACCGGCCCCTAATCGAGTGGATCTGGGGGAAGACGGAGGAGACAGGAGGGGAAGACGGGGGTGGTCGTGTGGGCGGTCGTGTGGGAGGTGTGGGCGGCGCACCAGCGGCGCGAGTAGCGCTGCACAGTTTCGGCCGGGGGAGGGGCCGCCTGGCTCGTGGCCTGTAGTGTGCATGTACGAGGTACTCGCCTGTCAACGCTGGCATGAGGCGACAGCATCCAAACGCCGTGGTTTCTCCGTCGACATGCTTGATCCGAGGCTTGTGGGAAGACACCAACGCAAAGGCCAACCGACTTCTAGCACGGATTGCTCCGCGTGTCCCGGGCCGTTATTTCATACGCTGGCACCATTATTATGGAATCCTGACGTGACTGAAGGCTAAGCTGCAGGCCGACTCTGGGCGATGTACTAACGCAGTCGACGCTGCATGCAAGACAGCTTGAGGAAAGTACTGAGCCTCGGAAAAGTACAAGAGATAACGCGCTTGAAGCACAACACTTAGACATATGACTAGACTGTACATGTAGACTGGATTGGATTGGCTCAGACAATGCCTTCGTCCCATCGTCGTCCACTGGTTTCAATAACAATCTAAATCTGGAGAGCTTGGAACGGCCCAGGCCCGTTCTGCAGTTCCCCACATCCCTCTTCCCGCCACAACCCGGGTTATCCTGAAGTCCGGCCGTCCCGCAGCTCGCACACCAGCCCCGTGGAACCAGCCCATCAGTGTTTCCGATTCTGGCATCTCCGAAACAAGTCCGATCTGCCCATAGCAAGAGGCGACAAAACGTCCAACAATCCCCCCTCCCCGCACCCTCTTGCATCTAATTGTCGCTGGACCCGGGCATTGCCGTCCCGAGTAATACACCAGGATCGGATTGTGAAGGGGGACCTTGAGACGTGTAATAGGATCTGACTCTACCGTGTACGTGTACACAATATGTGACGTACGGCAGCGGGCACTGCCCTGATGCCCAGACTCTTCCATAATTCAGTAGCATCAGAGTTGAGATCATCCAGCCCTCAGAACACGCGTCGCATCGCAGCTCTCCCAAGTACAGAGCCCGTGCGACGGCACAGCAGCCAAAGATGCGACCCAAGCCCTTCGCCCTGCGGGGAACCCCCGCGCCATGGAAGCCTTCGAAGACGAGGCGGGCGGCTGTCTTCGCCGGCGCGGCCGGACACGTGCGTCATCCCGCAATGGTGGCGGAGTTTCTTGGCTGCGCATCTAAAACCAAAGGGGGGATAGTAGACGCTATACAACGAGATCCCACGCAATAAGGAAGGCACAGAGCCCGCTCGCCGCGAAGAACGTGTACCGCGCCGTGCTCGGCCTCTCCGCCGCGCGCTTCAGCTCCTTGTTCCCGCCGCCCACCTCCTCCACCACGTTCTCCGAGTCCGCGACGAGCTGGTCGATGTGCGCCGACTGGACCGTCAGGTTATTCGCGAGGACGGTCTGCAGGTTCGCGATCTCGATGAGGGATTGCTCGGCGGTTCTGCGTTGGAGGGTTAGATATCGTAGGCCACTGGGAGGCGGATGAGAGGGCTCGAGTAACGTACCTGACTTTGTCCAGCGTCATTTGGTAGTGCGTCATCATGTCCTGGTTCCCCTTCTCGAACATCTGCACCTGCTCCTGTGTCAGGTTCAGGTCCGGCGCGTACGAGCCGTGCTCCTCCGGCGGGCCGTCCACGTTCGTAGACTTCTCCGACAACCCCCCGCGGCCCGCCCCATCGTGCACCGCGTTGTATCCCGGCAGCGGCGCGGAAGCATTAGCCAGCACGCTCCGATTCCTCTCCATCTCCCTCCTCAGCCTCGACTCCATCATCGCCTGCTGCGTCCCGCAGCACAGCTCCAGCCTCTTCCGCAGCAGCCAGAGCACGCCGTCCCGGTGAACCCCGACATCCAGCGCCATCGCCTCAGCCGCCTCGTGCTCCTCCGTCTTCCTTCCGCCCGCCGCCCAGCTCCCCAGGGCGCCGAGCGCGCCGGCGTGCTTCCTGCGGATGGCCGCGTCGAGGTCCGTCCGCCGCTTGTGCTCCGCGTCGTCGAGGATCCGGATGCTCGCGTTGATCTCGCGGATGATCTGCTTCGCGTTGGCGTCGATGTCCTCGCGGTCCCGGTCGGTGAGATTGCGCTGGGATTGGCCCGTTCGGAGGTGCGTCTTGCGGGGTTGCGCGGTGGAGAGGTACGCTTGTCGGACATCCTTGAGCTCGTTGTGGAGGTTGGCAATGTGCGAGTTCTGTGTTCGAGGGAACGGACGTGTAAGCAGATGTGCTGAAAGAGAAGGGAGCTCGACATACTATCCTGTAGGCTTCTTTCAGAAAGTCCTCGAGCTCGTCGAAGCTGAACTTGCGGCCGGCGGGAGGCGCATCCCGTTTACGCAGCAGATCATTGAAGGTCGGTGTCAAGTCCATAGTTGGTCGGAATTAGAGATTAGGGGTTGGGGCAGTTTAATCGTCGCTTCGAGGTGAAGTCAATGGTTAAGCTTGCCGTGGGTAGACGCTGGGGCGGTGGATGTCCTTGCTGATGAAGTTGCCAGATGTCATGGGTCGGAGCTGTCTGGCAGCTCGAAGAAATTCCGACAGGTGCACCGACCGGCTGTGCCTGACAGCAGTATTACGTCTTGGCATTCCACAACACCACAAAGAGCGCCTCCCAGCCGCCAGGAGGAAGTTCAGGAATTGCATGTATTCAATGCTGGATTGCCGTCGCTGCGTCTCAACCAGACAATTCTAACGTCTAAATTCCAGATACCAATGCATACCGTCTACGCGCATGCTTGTGGCGTAGAATACCAGGACGAGCGACTTGTAGCTTCAGCCAAACTAGCTTGATTCTCGAGCACGTCATAGATTGGGCCTGAAACTACGGCTCAAGGGGAACGGCTAGGCCCAGTAGGCGCGCGGATAGGCCTCCGAAGTTCTATAGGACTTTCCATGGCGGAATTGGCCCCCCGCTTGGAGGAATGATAACTCTGTGCTGAGCTCTGTTGTCAAAGCCAGTCAAGGGGCAGGCGCCCGTACCGATGGTGTCAATACTTTATATTCCTGCTGTAGCTCCGGGGAGCTCGTCTCTGCTTTATGGTGGCATACAATCATCATAACGCCGAAACAGCATGTTCCGTCGGCACCCTTATTCCCTCCCACGCAAGCCAATCTGATCGGGTAGTGCTGCAAGCAATATGTTAGCGTACTGTGGATATGCCAGAGTCAGGACTAGGAGATACGGGGGGAACCTACGGAAGTAACCCCATCGAGTTGACCTTCCAAATGCCCACGCCCAGTGCCAGCAGCTGCATCGCAACGTATAGCAGCTTGATAGGAACCATCTGGGACCGGTTCGTCTCGGACTCGAAGCGCGCAAAGGCCTGGTTCGTCGAAAGCACGCCCATGACGGGGTTCTTGAAGGCCATCCAGACCATCATGATGCTGAAGATCTGGAGCGTGTTGCCCGACATGTACATCATGATGGCCGTCATGGGGAGACCCTTGACCGGGGCGAGGGCGACCTCCCACGCCTTCTTCAGCTTGAGCGTGTCCATCTCCTCGGGGGTCTGGGGCTGTCGCGGCTGGTTCTTGGACGCATTCTGCTTCTGTTCGCGAGGGTAGACCGGTTAGAGGCTCGTACTCGTTACCAGAGGCGATGGCGTGGTGGTGCGGCAGCTTACCTTGGACGTCGAGGGCGTCTGCGACTGGAAGCCAGGCGGGTCGACGATGCCGGACGTTTTGCTCTTCGGGAGCGGCGGGTTATTCAGGTCGACGACCCATCGGGGGTACTCGACAGCGGTCTGCGACATGGTGAGGTTGACTGGGATATTGCGGCTATATCGGTGGAGCGGTCGAAGCTGCGAGGGAATAGCGCGAGATGGCTGTTGCGCTGTGGAAGGCTGGCGATCCGTCGGCGGTGCTGGGCGGTGCACGTTCTGGGGGTGGACCACCTGGTTGCAGCGCCGCTGACCCACTATGCTCTTGGGTGCGTTAGTAATGAGCTTCCATGCGATCCGAGAGTGGGTCGGTCTCAAGGGGTCCAGGATCCCCGACGAGCAATATCGGGGGCGAGACAACGTTTACGAGACAATTTCCTTTCTTTCGTCCCAATTTTCGACACGACGCTCGAAGGCTTTATTCCCGTTGCTAAAGCCCAGGGTTCAGAGCCGACACCCCCCGTATCCGCCTTCTCGACACGGTCTGCGCCTCTCCACTGTCTCGACACCACCGAGCTTCCAACCTTGGAACGCGCTCGCCCCCAAGACCCCGCGTCCTACAGCAGACTTCCTAGATCGGGACTCCTATTGGACTACCGTCTGCAGGACGCAGGCAGGAGTTGGAGTCGCGACCCAAGCTCGGCCGTAAAGCTCTGGTCATCCAGATTCGGCGTGGCTCGCCAGACAGGAAATCGCCTCGCCTGTTGCACCACGACTTGTCGCGAACGCCGCCCGTCCACGCCACCGTCTTCGCGACTGTCTCCTATCGATATACCGAGCGCGAATCGACCGAGCCGGTGCTATGTCTAGCGCTCAGGGGGGAGACTCCAAACTGTTCGCTCGGGTGAGTCCGCCCACCCCTTTCAACCGCACCACCTTGATCCCTCCAATGGCGTCGCCGTCGTACCACGAGACTCCCACCCTCCATCTCCGGCGTCCGTCCTTACATATACTATCCCCAAAGTGTCCGTCCGATCGCCATGCATATCCGGGACGTCACCCCCGCCCTCGCCCCGGGGTACACCACCCGGGCCTTCACTCACCTTCGCTCCATCCCTCCCTCCCCCTCTATGCTCCCTACCATAGTGCTTCTCATCCATGGCCATGATGTTCCTCCCATATCTACCACCTCCGCCGCGGCCAAGGCTAAACAACTCGCAGGGCAAAGTTGCGGAGCTACGCCTCGAGCTGAACGCGGGTGGGAAGAAGGACAGGGGCTATGTCGCCAAGAAGATTGCGCTCAAGAAGATCGTCGCCAACATGACGATGAGCAACAACGACATGGTGTCCCTCTTCCCCGACATCATCGGGTGCATGCACATACAGAGCCTCGAGATAAAAAAGATGTAGGGACATATCATGGTTACCCTTTGCGATATAAGCGGGGCCGAGGTCGCTGACGGAAGACCAAAGGTGTTTCCTCTATCTCGTCAACTACTCGAGGATGCGGCCGGAGATCGCAATAAAGGCCATACCGGTGCTCGAGCAGGTGCGTCGCGATACCTGCCATCTACTTGCCCGTGCTATTCGGGTCACCTAACCCCTTTGCGCAGGACATCGCAGATCCAAACCCCCTGGTCAGGGCCCTCGCCCTGCGGACCCTCTCCTACGTCCACGTCAAGGAGTTCGTCCACGCGACAGTTCCGCAAGTTCAACATCTCTTGCGGGACGGCGATCCGTACGTGCGGAAGACGGCCGCGTTTTGCGTCGCCAAGTTGTACGATCACGACAAGCACATGGTGGAACAGTCCGATCTGATTGACCGGCTAAACTCGCTGCTGAGGGATGACAACCCCACCGTGGTTGCCAGTGCCCTGGCAGGGCTCATGGACATTTGGGAAAGGAGCGAGGCCATCAAGCTCACTATTGACTATCGCAATGCTTCCAAGATGGTCGCCATCCTTCCGGATTGCTCCGAGTACGTCCTGCTGTCTTCAGCTGCTCTATTTCCACGTATACAAGGCCCCTACTGACGTGCGATACAGGTGGGGTCAAACATATATCCTCGAGGCGCTCATGACTTACGTTCCCCAAGACTCGTCTGAGGCGTCGTTACTGGCTGATCGAATCGCACCTCGGCTATCTCACTCCAACTCGTCGGTCGTACTGACTTGTATCCGTGTCATCCTCTACCTCATGAACTACATCGCAGACAAGCAGCAGGTGTCCGCGCTGTGTAGGAAGCTATCACCGCCGCTGGTCACGCTGTTGGCCAAAGGACCCGAGGTCCAGTACCTCGCGCTTCGAAACGCCCTCCTGATCCTACAACGGCGCCCGGAGGTACTGCGGAACGACATCCGAGTCTTCTTCTGCAAATACAACGACCCCATCTACGTCAAGGTAACCAAGCTGGAGCTGATATTCACTCTTGCGAACGAGAACAACATCGATGAGGTGCTCACGGAGCTACGCGAGTATGCGACGGAGATCGACGTCCATTTTGTACGCAAAGCGGTTCGCGCCATTGGCAAGCTAGCGATTAAGATTGAGCCCGCGGCCAGGCGGTGCATCGACCTTCTCTTGGAGCTGGTCGCGACCAAGATCACGTACATCGTGCAGGAGGCGACGGTGGTGATACGGAATATCTTCAGGAAATACCCGAACCAGTACGAGTCCATCATCGGCACCCTGTGCGAACACCTTGACTCGCTCGACGAGCCAGAGGCGAAGGCCGCCATGGTGTGGGTCATTGGTCAGTATGCGGACCGTATCGAGAACTCGGACGCTCTTCTCGAGGACTTCTTGTACTCGTTCGCCGAGGAGCCGGTCGACGTTCAGCAGGCGCTCCTCACGGCGACCGTGAAGCTGTTCATTCAGCGACCAACGAGGGGTCAGGATCTCGTGCCAAAGGTACTCAAGTGGGCGACCGAGGAGACGGACAACCCGGACCTCAGGGACAGGGCCTACATGTACTGGCGCCTGCTGTCGACGGACATGAACGCGGCGAGGACGATCGTCATGGGCGAGAAGCCGCCGATTACGGCGGAGTCGGAGAGGCTCGACCCGCAAACGCTCGAGGAGATGTGCCTCAACGTCGGCACGCTGGCGACGGTGTACCTGAAGCCGGTGCAGACGGTCTTCCGGTCGGCGCGGCCCAAGAAGCTCCAGGACTCGCCCTGCCTCCAGCGGGACTCCCTCCCGGCGGGCGGGGACGGGCAGAAGAGCCTCAGCATGTTCGGGCGCGGCGACCAGCCGTCGGACGTCGACCCGCGGAACAGGCCGGCGGCGGCGGTGGGGCACAACGGCAGCGCGGTGTCGCCGTCGGTGCTCAACGACGCGGACGCCTACTTTGCGGGCATCGGGCCCCAGCAGATGGCGGCGATGAGCGTGGACCAGGGCGACGTGTTTGGCGGGGGTGGGAACGGGCGGGAGACGGGGTACGTGGTGAGCGCGCATGCGCCTCAGCATGTTCTGCAGCCGGCGCAGGGCCAGGGAAGCAACGGAGATCTATTAATACTGTAAGCGGGAGGGAGAGGGGAGTGAGTCACCTGGGCAAATGTATATACAGTCGAACGTCCCGAACGTATCCGTAATTTCTATCTTGGAGTGTCCCGGGCCTGCGGTCGGAACGGTGAGCTGGTTGCTGGACGAAGTGAGGGTACTGCGGTAGGTACCTCTCCATGGATGAACTCCCCGAGTACTGCGGTTGATACCCCTCAACGGGCGAACTTCCCGACCATGCAGGAAGAGGCCGCCGGTACCCGTAGCACGTCCGGTGACGCCCGGTAGCCCTCGGCATCGGGCCAGGAAGAAAGCAGCATCAGCCGATTCCCGGCTCGGGATCGGCCATATAGGTGCGGTCTCGTGAGGGTCTCCGGCAGCCCCGGGCTTCCGGGGGCGAATGGGGTCCATGAGCAGCCCCCCCGCGGGGTCCCGAGGACACCTAATAGCACTAGCTTGCCGGTGTGGACCCTTGTACCTGTACTAAACGGACAGGGGCGGCATGCTATTCGCTCCGTATTACGAAACGCCCCTCTCGGAGACATGTGCTTCGGTGTAGCTTGTACCTTTTGCCGGAGCGCATGAATCCTTATTACGAGAAGCTTCCCTTCGTACCTCGATCGAGCTCACCTTCAGTTCCCCCTTCCCTTCCCCGCAACCGTTCCTTCCCAAACAACACACCAGGCGAGTTAAAGAAGTCAAAAAACAGCAAACTATCGAAAATGGCGTCTGCAACGAATTTCCCGGCGAGCGTCGTGCCCCAGGCCCCCGAAGACCCTCTCTTCGGTCTCATGAGGGCGTTCCGGGCCGATGAGTCGAAGGACAAGGTCGACCTGGTGAGTTCCCCTCCGATTTCTGCAGCCACCTCTCAGGGAATATCAAGAGGAAGGAGGTGGGAGCATCCACGGCCGAGACTAACTCGTTTGTTCGCAGGGCATCGGAGCTTACAGAGATGACAATGCGAAGCCCTGGGTGCTTCCCGTTGTCAAGAAGGTATGTGACTAACTCCTTGAATGTTTGAGGCAATCCACACCGCCCCCCCTCTCCGCAATCTCCATTCTCCTGCTTGCAAATCCTTTTTACTGGATTGCTTAACCCGCCGGGTCTCCCCTGCGCGACAAACCTGCCACAGGCGCTCCAAACACCCGTTGCCTTACCCCGCCATGCCCCGCCACAGCTGCATCCCGACCCCTGCCAATCCCAATCCCGCCCCGCCTCTCCGTAACGGCCATCTAACGAAGCCCCTCCCCCACAGGCCGACGAGATCCTCCGCAACGACCCCGACCTCAACCACGAGTATGCCCCGATCGCGGGCATCGCCACCTACACCAGCAAGGCCGCCGAGCTGATGCTCGGCGCCGACTCCCCGGCCCTCAAGGAGAAGCGCACCGCCTCGCTCCAGACCGTGTCCGGCACCGGCGCCGTGCACCTCGGCGCGCTCTTCCTGGCCAAGTTCTTCTCGGGCGAGAAGACGGTCTACCTCTCCAACCCCACCTGGGCCAACCACAACCAGATCTTCAGCAACGTCGGCATCAAGACGGCGCAGTACCCCTACTTCTCGCGCGAGACGAAGGGGCTCGACTTCGCCGGCATGAAGGCCGCCCTCGCCGCGGCCCCCGAGCGCTCCGTCGTCCTCCTGCACGTCTGCGCGCACAACCCCACGGGCGTGGACCCCACGCAGGAGCAGTGGAAGGAGCTCGCCGCCGTGATCCGCCAGCGGAACCACTTCCCCTTCTTCGACTGCGCGTACCAGGGCTTCGCGTCGGGTGACCTCGCGCGCGACGCCTGGGCCGTCCGCTACTTCATCGAGCAGGGCTTCGAGCTCGTCGTCGCGCAGAGCTTCGCCAAGAACCTCGGCTTGTACGGCGAGCGCACGGGGTGCTTCCACTTCGTCACCGGCCCCGCCCCCGACGCCGAGACGTCCATCTCGCGCATCGGGTCGCAGCTCGCCATCCTCCAGCGCTCCGAGATCTCGAACCCGCCCATCTACGGCGCGCGCGTCGCGAACCTCGTCCTCAACGACGCGGGGCTCTTCTCCGAGTGGGAGGAGGACCTGCGGACCATGTCGGGGCGCATCAAGGACATGCGCAAGGCGCTGCGGGGCAAGCTCGAGGAGCTGGGGACCCCCGGCACGTGGAACCACATCACTGACCAGATCGGCATGTTTAGCTTCACGGGGCTGTCGGAGGTGCAGGCGCTCAAGATCAGGGCCGACTCGCACGTCTACATGACCAAGAACGGGCGCATCAGCATGGCGGGGCTGAACACGGGCAACGTGGAGTACGTGGCCAAGGCCATTGACAAGGTCGTCAGGGACGCTGAGAGCCCGAAGTTGTGAGGAGTGGGGATGTGAGAGTGGGGTGAGATGGATAGAGATCTTGAAAATGGTGGGACGTAATGAGAATAGCAAAATGAAGACCACTTGTGGTCTGAGAACTGGGGGGTAGGAATATAGCCGCCCCTGGTATTTATAAGGAGCATTGATGAGGAGAGTGCCTTGCATCTTTGACGTGAAGGCATGAATATCAGAGCCCTTTTCCGTGTTTACAGCAGCAAAAACATCCTGGTAAGCGTATCGTCGTCAGAGCACGATACTCGGGAACAGTTCGTGCTAGAGCGTTCAGGGGCAAGTCGAGAGCATGTCCCAATGGTGCCTAACCCCATCCCCCGGTCCCTACCCCGGAACGTGAAGTAATTCCCTGTAGCATCGTAACTACTCTTGGGTTCCAACGATGATGTTGGTTGTCGAGTTTACGCTTGCCCCCGCTCGTCCTTCGGCAGAGAAAAGCAGAGCTTGCCAGCCGTAAGCAGCATCCCGTGAAACACGTGCTCATCTACTCCACGGAAGCAAGCTAGATAACCCATACGTCTGGATCTGGTACCTCGTCCTGGCTAGAGGAGCTCCATACGTTTATCTAACCTAGCAAGCCCATGGATATCACTATGATCATCTGTGGGCGGCAAGGCAGCTGTCAAGTGCTATCGAGGGGTTTCGGCCAGAGAACGGGGTACGGGCAGTGACCTGTTCCCAATTCGAGGTGATCCGTAGCGGACAAGATGGACAAACTGTAACTCGCGCCTCGGAGTTATCAAAAATGATTGGGAGAAAAGAGTCCAGTGGGGGATTCATGTAGGGAGATGTACCTAATCCCGACGTCTCTCCTGGAGAAGGAAAGAGCACCTCGCTTGGCCACCTAGTTGTGAAATATCTTACTGGGGAAGGAGCGACTCACCTCCCGCCATACCGCACGACTCATCTTGTTCGCTAGAAAACCTGCACTTCTCCTCATGATCACAACCCCCCTCCTACTCTTCCTCATTCTCATGCTCGGCAGCCCCGTCGCTCGCACACGAAATGCCCAACTCTACAATCAAATGCGAGTCCGACGAGGAACTTCCTCCCCAGGAGGGCGGGACGTGGCGATGCTCGCTGAGGACCAAGTTCTGGAAAGAGGGCACGGCCCAGTTCCCGTCCGATGAACCTACCTGGTCCTACAGCATGGACACCGCGAAGAAGGTGAAATGTTCTCCCAGGAACATCATGTAGTTCACCCGACTAACAAGCTGGAGTCTAGCTTCTCTGCGGTATAAAAGTCCGTCGCACTAGCGACCCGGACTTCGTGGAGTGGATCCTCGACCTGGACGCCATTTCTCGCGTCACCCGAGACGGCAAGCCTCGCACTCCTCGCGACTTCTTCCTCTCCCTTACTCAGAATAACGATGCCGTTCGCGACGCCCTCGCTTACGTATCAGCTAGGGAGGAGGATCGCTACCCGGCGCCCCAGCAAGCTTTTCAGCCCCGGAACCGCGTTTTCGTCCCGGCATCCGCCGGCGAGCCCTACGGCCGCGTCATGAGACTCATCCTCTCGCGGCCCGTCGAAAGGATCAAGGGCCTCCTCATCGCCTTGTACGGCGTGCGAAACCCTATTGCGTGTCGGAGGTGTTCGGAGCGGCACCTGAGGATGGGCATCGAGGCGTCAGACGGCCGGCTCCACCCCCTCCCGTACCCCTTTGACGAATGTGTTTCCCTGCCGGGGCATTGGCGAGGGTGCTGTTCAAACTGTCGGTTCGAGGGGGTGTCGTCATGCTCGTACCAGGTCATGAGCGAGCTGGAATTCCCCTGCATGTCGAGGTCGAGCATCGATTCGGGGACTGGGCCGCTCGGGCTTGACCCGCGGAACGAGGGCGAGCTTGCTCGGGAGCCTCGTGCTCTTGAGCATCTGGTGCGTGGGGACGTGATACGGGTGGAGATTCCGACTGGGTCTTTGTTCTGAGACTGCGGATTGGGAGGCGATGGTGATGAGGATTAGAATGTTGTGGGAGTGGAGTATATGGGAGAGAGTGAAGGGTGCGTCGCTACATAGCCGCGGAACAAGATATCGATGTGAGTTGCGGATTCCTATATGATACGTTGGCCATCCGTCTAACATGTGGTTGCTGAAGCGCTTAACGCACCAGATATGTTCCTTCAGATGGGGGATCACGCGGCACTCTGCAATGTGCACAAGCGGTGGAAGAAGCAGTCCCAGGCAGATGTCATCGTTGATTACCAACCCCTTGCGGCCGTTCGGACGAAGCCCGGCGGAAATAAGCTGGTCGGCGATTTCAATTCCCCGACGTCTCGGGCCGCTGATGGGGTCGTTGTAAAAGCCCGAAGTGGGGGGAGCGCATGGCCAACGAGGGCGATCTTTGCGGATCTTTGACTCGGAGATTATCAGCCAAGATCGCGAGCCCGGAAAGTACCAACTGATATCCGAGTTTCCGCGATGCCCCCGGGTTTCTCCTTTCGTACTCCCCCACGTTTCTTGAGTACCACTTTCTTGTGCGTTGCGATCCGTCGAATCTCGGCGTAAGGGCCCACCGGGCCCAGTGCGCCGGACGGGCCCGGCAAATTCGGGGATTTGAACTGTTCCGGAGCCCGAAGTCTCGGCCGGGGAATGCGACGGTAGCTTTGACCGGGATAATCGCGAGATGTCACATGTCAGGACCTGTGGGCTTTGCTGGCTCGGACAGATGCGAGGCCCTCGTACTATAAGGGAGAGGGAGATGACTCTGGCTTAGATGGGACGATGCCGCGTCACTGAGAGGTCACGCGAATGTTCAGCCCGTCAGGCGGAAGTTCTTGATCGACAAGCCACGGTGGAGATGATGCTTGCAGGGTTAGAAAACCACGACCATTCTGTCGGTACATGTGGTTCCCTCGCTGACCGGATCATCACCCTTCGGCCATTATGCATAGATAGCTGACCAACCCCTACTCACCCTACAGAATGCGCAAGATGCCGGAAGGACGCGATGCTTTGCGTGCTTCAAGCTGGAATCCTCTGGAGTGCGGAGATAAGGGATATAAGTTTAGGACCATAAATGCACGGATAATCGGCTCGCAGCCAAGCACCGGCGCAGGCTTCGAATTGTCAAGCACCGGTACCCCGTCGTTTATTCCGAGCCCGCATGTTTTCAGCTCTCGCCTTCCGCCTGGGCCTTCCAGCTGGACGGCAGGGGTGCACGTACCATGAAAGCCCCCTATCCGACCCAGCTCCCGGAACAGGACAAGAAACACGCTGCGGACGTTCCAGACGTTGTTTTTTTTGAGCCGCGGAAGAGATCGACCCTGTCAGATAGATACCGATACGCGTGCCAAGTACACCAAGCGGTAGGTCAAATGTATGAAAGTCCTTTTGAGCGCCCATCGTGGCTTACTCGGGACGAGTACGTCTGCCGATGGAGTCGCACCCTACGCGTGGCATCTGATGAGATCGCCCGATTCAGGCCGCGAGAGCTCGGTAACCTCCCGAGACCCCCAGGGCAATGAAGCAGGGGTGCGTGATGCAAAAGGTTGGTGACGTTGTAGGCCGGGTTTCATCAAACGGGACGGGAGTTTGCTTACGCGACGTTAGGCGGACAATACTAACTGAGAAAGTCCTCGAGGAAGAATCACTGGCAAAATTCTAAGTTATCGCCGTCGGTTCTATCACGTTAGGGTCTCCAAATTTGACTGTCATTGGCTCGCGTGTTCGCGCTCGCTCCAAGTCGGCGCCGACAATTCCGCCCCGTCCTCCCCATACAAGTACATACTCTGGGCTCCACATGTCGGCGACCCGGCTCCGACTTTGCCGTCTTCTCCACCTCCACTTGCCGCCTCGGGCCTAGTGCACCAACGGTGTCGGCCGACGGAGTTTGCGGTTGCCCTACGAGGCCAAGCGGATTCCTTAAACGAAGAAAGCGAGTGGGCTTCGTTGCCCCTGGCCTGGCACTTCCGCTCCGGTCGAGCCATAGTATATAATTCTTGCTCACCTCCACTACAGAATACTCTGGAGTTGCTCATAACGGACCAGCGGGCTTCACACGACGTGCTTCCTCACGACCACTGACCGAGTACCTACCGATTTGACTTTATTGTCCCTACAGCGAGCTCTCTTACTGCATCCTCACCAGCACCGACCATTGAGATTTAACCACCGCCCAACATGTCCACGCCTGGATCACCAACGGGATCCGGGGCGCCCCCCCAGCCCACCGGCAGCGGCCCGTACCCCCCGCGGGGCGCCCTCCTCGGCGGGCAGCCGACGCCGTCGGTCGACGACCCCATCTGCGGCGTCCTCATCTTCTTCTTCGTCTGCAGCGCGGCCCTCAACATGACCATCTTCCAGATCAACCTGCGCCGCGGCCACAAGTTCATCATGTCGGCCATGTGCTTCGGCTTCTCCATGGCCCGCATAGTGACGTGCATCATGCGGATAGTATGGGCCAGCCGGCCCACGAACATAAACGTGGCCATCGCCTCCAGCATCTTCAACGCCGCCGGCGTGCTCATCCTCTTCATCGTCAACCTCATCTTCGCGCAGCGCCTCCTGCGGGCGTACCACCCCCGCTTCGGCTGGCACCCCGTCGTGCGCTACGTCTTCCTCTTCCTCTTCTTCAGCGTCATCGCGCTGCTCATAATGGTCATCACGGCCACCGTGCTGAGCTTCTTCACGCTCGACCCGGAGAGACTCAGTATCTGCCGCGACATCCAGCTCTTCTCCGGCACCTATCTCACCGTCCTCTCTTTCCTGCCCATCCCCATCGTCACGATCGCCTGGGCTTGGCCGCGCGGGGCGCGGCCCGAGAAGTTCGGGGAGGGCAGACTGAGGACAAAGGTCCGCCTCATCCTCTTCACGTCGACGCTCCTCGCCTTCGGCGCGGGGTTCCGTGTCGCGGGCAGCTACGCCTCGCGCCCGGCGTCGGACCCGGCGTGGTACCACCACAAGGCGGCCTTCTACTGCGTCAACTTTGTCATCGAGCTCATCGTCGTGTACACCTACGCCCTGATGCGGTTCGACAAGCGCTTCCACATCCCCAACGGCAGCTCCGCGCCGGGGCACTACGCCAACGGGGTGCCCAAGGAGGAGGGCGGCATCGCGGCCCACGTCAACACCGAGGCCGAGGCGTTCGGGGACGACGAGAGCGCTGGCGCCACGATACGGGGCGACGGGAGCGAGCCGGCGGGCGAGCAGCAGTGGGACGAGAGGGCCAAGGAAGACCTGGAGAAGCAGGACCGCGGGGAGCCGATCCGGTCGTGAGGCCTCGATGATATCTGGTGGACGGTTTTCTTCTGGTGTCGAGTCGTGGGCGACGAGGAATTGCGGCTTTTTTTGGGCGGACTATTTCTTTTTTAATGTGTAGACGGCATCATATAGCGATGGATTTAGACAAAAGCGAGTAGCCTCCGCTCTGGTTTTCATATAGAATAGCGATAATACCCAAGATTTCGTTGTCATGATCAAACAAGTTCTCCAGGCACACGCGTTGAGCACAAGGGATTGAAGCTGTCGGGCGACAACTGCTGGCAGGTGATCTCGCTTCCTTCCCAGAATCCTTGGACGCGACCACGCGAATAAGCTGACCTTCGACCCTTCCACTTCTGCCCCTTCCCCAGACCGTGATTCAAGCTGCCATCAGCGCGAGATACGGCTATGCCGCGAAACCTGCCCTGGGACCGTAACAGGTTCGCGCAGCCCAAAAGGGAGCCAAGCGCGTCTATACCGGCCTCCCCGCGTCCGGCATCCACCGCGCGCAAGGCCAACAGTGCCGGTAGGAGGAGCGCCTCCGCGCCCCAAGGCGAGGTCAAGGTGGAGAGGGGACTTCGCGCGCGTATGTAACTGTTTCTCTTACTGACGAATGAAGTACCGTGCTGACGTTGTGATCAAGTCAAGAGCCCTTCTACGTCGCCTCCCCCTGAGCCGGTAACTGAGACGTGAGTTGGTATCTCATGTCCGAGACCTTTGCGCCGGGATACTCACATGCAATCCAGGTTCATGCTAGAAGGCTTGGATGAAGATGACAGGTTTCGGATGGTGGAAGACGAGCTCGTCTACATCGCGGGCAAGTTTACCGCCCATCTCCACGCGGCCGAATACCACCGCCAAAAGCAGCAGGCTAGGACGCGCAACGCGGAGACGATCGACTCCATCTCGCGGCCCGTCGTCGGCCGCATGACGCCGGGCGTCAGGGCGAAGCATTCCCGGCTGGAGAAGACGAGGAAAAGGAGGGACGGCGTGCGGCGGGCGCTTGCGAACGGAAAGGGCCGGGGTCTCGATGTGGAGAGTGAGGACGAGGCGCCCTGGATGGGGACGACCTTGCAAGGCCTGATGGAGGCGCCGCAGGGGTCGGAAGTGAGGCTGTCGAGGTTGGCGTCGGTGGGGCCGGGGATCAAGCCGGCGACTGGAGTTCGTCGGGCTGCGCCGGCGCCAGTGGGGAGGACTCGGGCGGCGACTCCGGTCTCGAGACCGCCCGCGCCCGGACATGCGAACCCAAGGGCTGTGATTAGCCGGCCTCCCCGGGCAACCGCCCCTCCTGCCCGCCAAGCAACCTGGCCCTCGAAACCGGGAGGGTCGAAGGAGCCGGCGGTCCCAGCACCGAGGGCACAGGATGAGATCGCCATAGTCTCGATATTATCGGACAGTGATGACGATCTAATTGCAAGCCTGCGGAGGAAGAGAAGAGAGGGTAGAGCGCCGAGGGGAGCGCGCAGCGGCAAGGCACAGCCTTCATCTTCAACCACGGCCACTGCCACGGCGCAGAGTCACGACCGGAAACCGGAGGCGGACAGCGACATTATACCCTCGTTTTTATGATGGCCATGACCGAGATACAAGCCCATGGAAGCCAGCAGCAGCTTAGATGCGTGCTCTACAGCATGGCGTTTGGCGTGACGACGATACCGTACCAGGGAGGCTTCTGATGACTCCAGACAACCTTGTCTGCCATGATACCGCCGTTAGGCGTTACACATCACGTAGGCGCGAGATTTCCCTTTCACTTACAGGCGCCAAGACACCCACCCACACGAGCGGCAGACGTGCCAAATGACGTCGTCCCAACTGTCCAATGTCTCAACACGTCAGCGCATGGGTACAGCAGTCGCCAAGCATCTTCGACCCTCAACCCTCGAGGAACAAGCGGCTATGGCCCCACCCCCGCCCCCGCCTTTGAGGGAAGGAGTCACTGATGAGCTTGATCCGTTCCCGTCAGCCACCGTTCTCACCTTGGACCCTGAGAAGACCCCTGGACTTGGTGGGTCTTCTGGTCGGTGCCTCGAGGAAGTCGCACGGTGGCGAATGTAAGCCCGATGACAAATCCAGGGCGTTCCCCACCACTCTGCCTCTTGGCGCTGCACTATGAGTCTTATCGATAACATCTGAGGGGCAAAGTTTTCCAGCCGCCACTGCCCCGCTATCGAATATTCATACTTCGCTCCCCACACCAGAGGCCGGCCGGGTATAACTCATCCATCTTCCCTACCCAATCCGGCGTGCTGGAGAAGATATCATTACATTCCAACAAGTTATTGAGTACCACGGTCGAAATCATGGATATCGACGACGCCGTTTCCATCGCTCCCGTTGGGGCGGAGGATGCCCCGAAGACAGCCACGTACGATCCCCCACCCGCTTCAGCCATGCTCCCCAAGACACGAGACTGACAGATTGATACAGCATTCTATGTTACAACTGCGGCGCTCCTCTCGACGGCACCGTCTCCGGCGGTGCCCTCTGCGACGACTGCATCAAGCTCACCGTCGACATTTCCAAGGGGATTCCCCGCGAATCGCACATGCACTTCTGCAGAGACTGCGACCGGTGGTTCATGCCCCCCAACTCCTGGGCCGTGGCCCACCCCGAGTCCCGCGAGCTCCTAGCTATATGTCTCAAAAAGCTGCACATCAGTAAAGTACGAGTCGTCGACGCAGCCTTCATCTGGACGGAGCCGCACTCGCGGAGAATCAAGGTCAAGGTCACGGTGCAGGACAGCGTCGCCCACGGCGTGGTACTTCAGCAGAGCTTCGAGGTCACCTACGTCGTGTCGACGTACCAGTGCCCCGACTGTAAGAAGAGTTATACCCACAACGTGTGGAGGGCGTCGGTGCAGGTGCGGCAAAAGGTGCAGCACAAGAGGACCTTCATGTACCTGGAGCAGCTCATCATGAAGCACGGCGCCCACCGGGAAACCCTGAACATCAAGGAGGCGAGAGACGGCATCGACTTCTTCTTCGCCGAGAAGAACCACGCCGAGGCCTTTGTGAACTTCCTCGACTCGGTCGTCCCGGTCGAGACGAAGTCGTCCAAGGAGCTCATCTCCGAGGACACCCACACGTCGACGAACAACTACAAGTTCACGTGGTCCGCCAAGATCGTGCCGGTGTGCAAGGACGACCTGGTGGCGCTCCCCATCAAGATGGCGAAGTCGCTAGGAAACATCAACCCGCTCCTCCTGTGCCACAGGATCGGATCGCACGTCTACCTCCTCGACCCGGGCACCCTCCAGACGGCCGACGTGTCGAGCAAGATCTACTGGCGCGCGCCGTTCACGCCGCTCGCGGACGCCAAGCAGCTGGTGGAGTTCATCGTCCTCGACATCGAGACGACGCCGGTGCAGAAGGGCAAGTGGCGCCTCTGCGAGGTGACGGTCGCGCGCGCCGCGGACCTCGGCGTCAACGACACCACGTACTTCACGCGGACCCACCTGGGCCACCTCCTGCACCCGGGCGACTCGGTCATGGGGTACATGGTCTCGGGGACCAACTTCAACAACGAGAACTTCGAGGCCATCGAGGAGTCCAACACGTACGGCTCGAGGATACCGGACGTGATTCTCGTCAAGAAGCACTACCCCAACCGCAGGAAGAACAAGAAGAGGAACTGGAAGCTGAAGCACATGGTCAAGGACGAGGACAACTTCCTCAACAAGACGGCCGACCCGGACAAGGCGAACGAGGACTACGAGCTGTTCCTGCGCGACGTGGAGGACGACGAGGAGATGAGGCAGGCGATTGCGCTGTACAAGGCGAAGAAGGCGGCGGCGGACTACGACGCGATGAGCGTAGCGGAGACGGAGGGCGACGACGGGCCGAGGATAAATGTCGACGAGCTGCTGGACGACATGGAGGAGCTTACGATGCAAGACTCATGAGGGAGTCTTGGGAGGAGTTAAAAGGGGGTAGAAGGGTAAATAAAAGCGGTTGTGGGATACCCAAACACGGATCAGGACATGACTGCAATTATGTGACGTGTGACTTGCTTTTCCATTTACCGCTAAACTCCTTGTTCGTGAAATCCACTGATTCGCCTCGTATGCCCGCCCCAACCCTACATTAAAAGATCTTGCTGAGCACCCGCTTGACGTTATCAGGCTGCTCCCCATTTCCCCCCTTCTTAACCACCCTCTGCGTCTGCTTAAACACTCTCGCCCTCTCCGCACCCTTACCCGCCTCCTTGTCCTCCTTCCCCTGCCTCTCCCTCTTGGCCTTCATCCCATCCAGCTCCTTCGCCCTCTCCACATTCCGCGTAAACTCGAGGTTCTCCCTCGTCGCCTTGCGGATCTCGGCCCTCATCCGCCCCTCCCTCTCGGCATTCTCCTTCTCAATCTGCGCCGTCAGGTCCCTCCACTTGAAGCCCTTCAGGTAGACCAGACTCCACACGTCGTCCCGGTAGTAGCTCCCCTTCTTCCCGCCGATGGTCCGCGCGTTGAGCAACTCGTACGCCTTCTTCGCGTCCCGCCGGTCCACGAACTCGGCCCACCCCTCGGTAAACAACTTCTTCTTGTTGCCCCCGCCGCGGACACGGCGCGCGTGGCTGGTGGGGTCCTCGGGGGCCAGGTATGTCCGGTTTATGGTGCCGAAGGGCTCGAGGAGGGTGCGCAGCTTGTGGGGCTTCATGAAGGGGGGGACCCGCGAGATGTAGAGGACGCCGGATTTCTTGATCGCCTCTTCGGATACGACGAGGTTCTTCTTTACGAGGGACCGGAGGGGGTCGGACGTCTTGACGGTGGGTAGCTTCTTCTTGGGCTTGGGGGCGTCGCCGTCTTTTGGCGCGGGGGAGGCGTCGCCCTCGCCTGCATCTTCCTCGGGCGCATCGTCGCCGGCGTCGTTGTCTGAGTCGTGGTCGGAGTCGGACCCGTCAGACGACCCGCTCGCATCATCCAGCTTCCGCCTCTTGGACCCGCGGCCACCCTTCTGGATCTCGGCCTCGGAGTCGTAGCCCTCACTCTGCGCGTCGTCGTCGCTCTCGTCGGGGTCGAGGAACTTGTTCCGCTTTTCGGGCGCCATAGTGTCGGTGTCTCAGTGGCAGACGGGGGAGAAGCGTCGCTGGGGAAAAGACGTAATGGGTGCCGTCGTGGTTCGGTGCTCTTTGCAGCGTTGTCGGGATTTGGACTTTCTTTTTGGGATATCTTTGCTATCGATAAGGTTGGGAAAATTTTGGGTGGTTCGTCGAAGGTTTTTGTGGGGCGAATGGAAGCGCCCCGCTAAGAGTTACAAGTGCAGGTACAAATGCGAAGCACACGCTCCTCTAGCTGCGAACATGTTGGAAGATTAAGCTGAGCTTACACCTGATGAATACACGTCTCTGCATATATGCACTTTACCTGATACTCGTAGTTGACCGCCCATTTGTGTTTCAAAACCTTCATAGACTCGCCGCAATGCCGCCTAGCCCGGTAACCGTCCGTCTTTCACTTAGACACGTACCTCTTCCTCGAGACAAAACCTCCTGCTCTTCACATCCAGAAAGGCGGGGAGGGTGGGTTTGTAGGAGAATCTCGGAAATAATGACGATAATGACATGGAAATTCAGGTGCTGCGGAGGCGCTTCCCAGCTGCTCTACGCCACGCCGTGTTGCTGCCTATTTCGGATGATGTAAAAGCATCCAAGGGCAAGAACCCCGCTCCGGTGATACGAACGTCCAGACTCATCCAGTCCCATTGAATCAAAAATACTCTATCCTGCATTCAATAGAAATGGCGTCCACGAGCACCGATGGTGTAAACGCCACCGCGGCCCCTACCTACGCGAAGCACTTCATCCCGCTCGAGTCCAACCCCGACGTCTTCAACAAGCTCATCAGCCACCTCGGCGCCTCGGAGTCCCTCCAGTTCGAAGACGTCTGGTCCCTTGACGAGCCGCACCTTGAGAACCCTGCCGTGGCGCTGGTGCTCGTGTTTCCGAGTCTCGAAAACTACGAGGCTCTGAGGGAAGCCGAGTATCGAGAGCGAGGGGAATATGGAGGCGACGGGGATAATGGCAATGTTCTCTGGCTGAAGCAGACGATCCAGAATGCATGCGGTCTCTACGGGATCCTCCATGCATTGATGAACGGAGAGGCGCGCGGTTCAATCAGTAGCCCTCCCCCAAGCCGCCTGTTCGAGACGGTGATGGCCAGCTAACGGCAGGCAGACCCCGAGACACTCCTCAGCCGCCTCTTCACGTCCTGCTCCTCCCTGCCACCCCCCAAGCGCCCCAGCATACTCGAAGCCTCAGACGAGCTCGAAGAGGCCTACAACAAGGTAGCTCGTGACGGCACCTCTGCGGCCCCGGAAAACCCAGAGGACGAGGTCTACTACCACTACGTGTGCTTCGTCAGATCGCACCAGAACGGGCGGTTGTACGAGCTGGACGGCGACCGGGCGGGGCCAATAGATAGGGGAGACGTGATCCAGCCGGGTGAGGACTTGCTTGCGCCGGGCGGGTTGAGCGTTGTGCGGGAGTATATCGAGCGGGAGAAAGGGAGTCCGTTTTTCAGTCTCATGGCCTTGGTAAGGCGGGAGTAAGACGAGTCTGTTCTACTAAGTAAGGGGACAATGGAACGAATGCACGTCCGACCTTTCCATCTTCCGGCCGACGGCCGAGAAATATCCAGATACCTCTGGGAAACAGAACCAACCAGGACCAGTAAATCCCCAGCGATTCCTATTCCCTTGACCATTTTCTGCCCAGCGCATACCCCCCCTTCCCATTGCAGGACCCCGCACTAACACGCTCAGAAGGGTGACATCCCCATTCTCACATCTGAGGTGCCAGCCCAGCTGCAAGGGAGGCGCAGAGCCCCCGACCCCTACCACTTATTCAACCTCGTAAATGGCTGTGCCTTCGCCCTTGAGGCTTATGTGGCGGTCTGTCGCGCCCCCTCGTGTTCCCACCCCCAACAAACACACACATACACACACACACACACACCTTCACGCCGCCCCTCCAAAGGATCCATACCGCTGGAATGGGTACCACGGCGCCTTGTCCCCTCCTCCACTGCAGTCTCCCTTGCGGATGCCCGGGTCTTCCGCCCATTGGGCTTACACTGGATTGGATCTGCACGCGCCGCATTCTCGCGCTTTCTTCATCGCCTCGTGGCGGGGTTTCCAGAAAGAAGGGGAGGTAAGGGGTGCCGCATGGCCGTGGGGTCGGTACAATGCGATTCAGCGCGCATCGCCCCGGGGGGGGGGGGGGGGGGGGGGG
>JAGFNX010000139.1:0-14056 GCA_017657125.1 Scopulariopsis brevicaulis
GGGGGTGGGGTGGGGTGGTGAGGTGGCCAGGAGCTACGCAGTAATACTGTACGAGTACTGTACCTAACTGGCCGGTGCCTCAGAAGGCCGGGGCAGGAGGTCGTCGAGTGCAGGGAAGACCAGGCAAGTCAAGGAAGGTGCTTGGGAGGATGCCAACTTCTGCACCGGCGTGGGTATAACATGGGATTGGAAGGTGGAGATGGGTGTGGGGTGAAGGTGGTGACCGGGTGGCTTTGGGTACCACCCTTGTACTAGCGCTCTTTTTTCACCACCACTGTAGCGTGACGTGTCTCGCAATTTCTTGTAGCCACTACTTTTGAGCGACATATGTAAGCGTACCCACCCGATCTGAAGAACAGGTACTTTGCACAGTAAGTGGGCGCCGTACTGATACTGAGATATCCGAGAATACTACCTTGCACTTGCCGATGCATGGATGGATTGAGGAGCCAGTTCAGGAATGGTTTGGAGGATATACGTATAACCCCGTGCTGAGCACAAGCGGTTCCGTCGGTACTCGACCAGAAGCCAAGTCTCATCAACCTTTGAGATGTGAAGAGGTGGGTACCTCTCGTGCCCGCCTCAGGGCCGCCCGCCTGGCTTGACGATGAATCACAAATGGCACCGGGATCCAACAACAGATAGCGAAGAATGAAGGCATTGATGTCACTTGACTCGAAGCTCCTTTGAGGAGGATGGCGTCGGGTCAGACTTCGGCGAAAGGCGCGTTCGGCCTTGGAGGTATTAGCGCCATCTCGGCATTACTCTGAACAACCTTGTCTTCGCGGGCTTGTGCAGCCCTAAAGTGCAGGGGGGTCAGGCGCCGCAAAAGGACCTCCCAGGCAGGCCCTGCTGAGTCTTGCGTAATTCTCCGCTGGCACCTGGGGCTGAGAGATTTTACGGAGTACGGGTACCCCAGTTGGGCAGGGGGCGTCGCCCTCGAACCGCAGAAAAAAAGAAAAAGAGTTGCGCCAGCATGCAGGGACTCCAAGGGTTAAGCTTTGGTGCGGAGTTCACAGACGGCGAAGTGGATTCAACTGCACCCATGGCGGCGACTCTCCCCACCTGTTTGATGGACTAAACAGGGACTAATATGCCCTCGGGGGGTCAGCTGCGATCCCCGAAGACTTTGGTGATGGCGCCCAGGGCCAGAAATCCTTGCTTCGGCCGGACAGCGAGGTACCTCCGGGCATGTGGTATTACCAAGTTTGGGCAGGTATCCATGCCGCGCGAGGACAGAAACCAAAGGTAAGAGTGGGGCATCAAGCAGGGGCTCCGCGAGGATGGGGCACCCGGTGCGCCGCAAGAACGCCACTCGGCCTGGTAGCCTCTCTCTTTCGTCAACATCACGTCCCAAGGCCGAAAGGAGCCTCCCGTACGAGGTGAGAGGGGCCATGTCGTTCAAGGCTGTGTAAAGTCGATGGCTTTACGGGGCTGTACAGGACACCGCCATTAGACGCGTCACGGGCATTCATTGTCATGGATAGCTTTGTGCCCTCGCGAGGGGTACCTGGATCCACTTACTATGTAGCATTGCTCGTGAGAAGCCCGTTCGCCAGTGATTGCACCAAGTACCTCGTAGGACGAGGTAAACTCTATTCGCGATTAACACAAATCCCTCGAACTCCGGCACTCGGTGGGGATGGTGGGGTACGTCAAAAAGGAGGGCTGCGGCGGGAAATTTACCAGCGAATGAAAGGGTGGTAACGCTGACGTAGGTGCGTCACCGAGCTCCAGAGGCAAACTGGGATCTGGGGGCGTTCCCTTGCGTGTGACGGCGTGTTGAACGAGAGGCGTGAGGTTACTGGCTGCCGCCGGTGAGTGGTTGCGAGCAGAACCGAGACGCAGACAAGATGAAATCCTCGGCCTCTGTGCTTTCGAGGAGGGCGGGTCACTGGACGTCATGGACCCCGCCACCCAAGTCTATCAGGGGAAGGTGCGGCTTCGACAGTGCAGTCCCAGAGGCGGCCGCACCTTCCATTCCCTGGTCAGTGATGCCTGCCAGCCTAGGGTATGGGGGGTGTATCGAAGGTAACAAGATTTCTTCAAGCACGGATGCCCACTATCCCTTCATCTCGCCCATGGAGATGCCCTATGAGTGAGCAGAGGAGACGAACGTGGCTTCCGCTTTGGTTTCTTCTAAAAACAATCTCATTTCTCGCTGCACACCATTATGCCTGCAGTGGTTTTGTTCCCAAGCCGGCCATGGGGAATCGGGCTATTACGTCAATATGCTACCCGCTGGGGTCTCTCGATGGTCACACACCACACCCCCACCTGAGAGACCCTCTTATCCAATGTCCCGGGTATGCAAGAGCCGACCAATTGCTGGATTTCTTCGGATGGGGCGAGTACCTTGTTGTCCAACGCGACTAGTAGTAGTCTCAGGCTCTGCTGCGTCTACGAAGTATTCGGTATTGATACAACTGAGCATTGCTTCGTCCGCTCCCAGCACGCCAGCCTCCCCTTTGGCGCACGCGTTCAACAACGGTCCGTTCTTCAGCGCACATCCCTTCCATCCTTCCATCCCCGAACATCCCAAGATTAGCCTGCCGACCGTGTCTCGGCCAAAAAGACGGCAACGTGCCATCCATCCCAAGCCACAGATCGGGCGCGCCGGCACTGTGGGAACAGAGACGGGATGGAAAGGGGTGATGTGGATCCTGAGGCAACCCCAGATGCCCGGCTGCTCCACACACTACCATCGGGCATTATCAGCAAATCTCCCTGGTGAAGCTAACACCTCGTAACAGACTAAAACTGAACCGGCCCTCGTCTCGTCACCGCGAAGGTGGGGGGGAGGGGGGGTCCAGAGGTGCTCTGCAGGTTCTGACGCTGGGCAAGCGCGGGAGAGCAGGTCGCCTTCCCCGAGTCATGCCTGGATCTTTTGCAACCTATTATCTCGCTGAGCCACTCCCTGAGATATCAAAAGCCACACGACCCCGAATCCTTGCCCTCACCTGAATAACGGCCCGAAGGCGGCACGCCAGGCCATTGGGCAATCTCTGAAGACGGCGGGGCGTATGAGACACTGCAATCGAGGAACCCAATCTCCCGCGTCAGCCACCATCACCAAATCCCGCTGAGCTTGTTCAGCGATGGACCAGCGAAGTGTGTAGGGCCTTGGCGGCCCACTCCCCCCATTCCAACAGCCGGTGGGGAAAGCTGGGGTTCAGAGGAAAAGCTCCGGACATCCGGCGTAATGCCAGCTTGACGGGGGATTCCTCCGCCGTGCGCTCGTCAAGCCATCGGCTCAATCGCGGACGATAAGAGGCTTGTGGCGTCAAGCCAGGCTGCTGGAATGGGTTGGCGTCTGTGGCTTTCATGGACCGTGTTGCATCCACGACCAACCAAGGGGCACGCGCCGATACCGGGGTTCGTCTTTTAGACTGGTTGCCGCTTGACGCCTCCCAGTCTAACCGTCCAAGTAAACAATGGCGAAGCAGGGATCATCGATTTGGGATTCAAGTAGCTTTGGAAAATGAGGCATCTCCCTGTCGCACAGACAGGCGCCCGCCCCGCTCATGGCACATCCAGAATCACGGGGCAAAAGAGAAACAAGCGCAGACAGTCGGTCGCGTTTGGTTTCATCTCATCCCAGTCGACCCGCCAGGCTCGTTCCCACATCCGCTGAAACCGACTCACAGACCCCGGCTGCTTCTCAACGGCCTGTCTGACGCTGCTACAAACATAAGCATCATAGCAAACCCCGAAATGATGAGATGCCGCCCGGGACACACTGCAGGAATGTCGCCCGTACCTGCATCCTAATGTCACCCAGCGATGCACAATGAGACACGGAGCAGGCGTTCTTTGCCAGGCTCTCATCTGTCGATTCGGGCTGGCATTCACATGAGGCGTGCCGTACCGGACCGAATCCACCCTGGTCAAGTCACAGGGGCTGTCGCCCCCCTGTCATTACGTTTGGGGGTTTGATACCCATTTCTTTGCCTCTTGCCTACAGTCATCAGCCATCAGCCTTCAGCCTCCGGCAGTCGGGCAAGGCGGATGGCGGATCCACTGCGGCAAGGGTCGTTATCCGGTAGAGGGTTGCATCCTGTGGGGGATCAACGTTCAGAGCTCCACCGGCACCTTCATTTTGGGGTCTGCGCTAGGGGTGAAGGGGGCGTGTAGTCGGCGACGTAGGAGGGCTGCTCGAGATTGCACGAGCATTGAGGACATCCAGCACGAGCCTCAACACTTGCAAGTGCTGGCCAAGCGGGCAAAAGTTCAACCTCGCGCCAATGGAGATTGAGCTTTTGGCGCACTAAAAAGGGGTCCGCCAAACGGGGTTCCTGCAGTGTGGGGACCGGGATTCTGAGGCAACGGGCAACGGTGCCTTGGAGGATCTCATCTCAACGGGCGATGACGATATGGGGCCCGCTTGCCCGCCAAGGCTGGGCATATCACTGGCCGGCCTTGGGGGTGGACAGCACTACCTCGAAGCGATCCGCGCTAGTCCTGCGCCAGCATCGCCATCAAGACCTTTCGGGGCGGGTGATTTGGAATCTCACCGCGCTAAGACAGGACAGGACAGTGCAGATTTCGGCCGAGGAAGGAGGGGGCGTGGCCGTGCCCGGTGAGAAGGGGGAGGGTGCGGGCCCGATGCGGAGGCTGTCGAGTTGAGGTCTTTTCAGCTCTCAGAGTGGGTCCCGAGCCGATTGCGCCATAGGGCCGGAACCTGCTCTCCCGAGTACGAAAGAGGATATTGCTGTTCAGAATTTACCTGAGGTTCTCACAGACGCTGTTTACGGAGTCACCTCGTACTCGAGCGAGCTCCAGCTGCCTTTTTCCCCTTGCATTTTTCGCTTTTACCCAGGAGCTAATACCGCGCCGGCCTCACGTCAACAGATTACCCAGGACATTGGACATCCTCTGATCCCACCTGACGTGGTAGATTTCGTCATTTCCGCGCGGCGGCGACGTCGGCATGTCCGTTTCGTCCCAACTTTCGCCCTGCGAGCTGACGGGGAGGGATATCCAGCTAATATCAGAGTATTCCCGATTGGGACGTCTGAAACACAATCGACAGGGGTCACCCCCACCCATTGACGTCGACGCTACCGGGAAATGCCTCTAGCCTGGGATGAGATGCCCCGTAATTCAGGATACGAAGTACAAGTACGAGATATTAATCACCCGTTGAAAGGATCCCACCCCGCGGGGTGGTGGGCTGGCTGCACCCATCCGCCGGCGCGCAAGACAGCCCTCATTCGCGCGAGACCGGTAGCCATCGGAGCTTCGAGTACGTCGCAACACAATGCGGTCCACAAAAAAGGTAACGTTAGCGTGTGGGGCCCAAGGTCACGCCTGCAGCGGCATCACCAGTACTTGTACGTGAACGGATAGCCGAAGCGCAGCTGCCGCACGCCTCGCATTCCGACGGGGAGACGCTAGCGGCTAACAGCTCTCCGACGAGAAAATCACAAGCACTCGGCAAGAGACATCGCCGAGGAGCCGTCCGCTAGCGACGCGGGGCGGCGGGAAAACCTGACCCGGTGCCATGGCGCAATTGCCGCCGTCATCTTTCGAACCCTTCGTCGTTGGATGTGGAACCTTGGGATCGAGAAGCATAATACTTCCCGTTGTGGGAGCTGGGGTCGGCGCAAACTCGGCGTATTAGTAGCTCGAACGCCTGCCGCCGTCGCATCCGCGGTGCGGCCCCGCCATGAGGGACCCTGGCCCTGGCTGCGTTTCTGCAACGGTGCAACCCGACGACATTGTTTATCTCCCGTGCGGCCGTGCCACACGCCAGGGCCGTCTCTCCAAATTAATTCCCCGTGGATCCCCGGGATGGCGCCTCGATCAAACGCAGGTACGCACGAGGGCCAGATCCAGCCTCCAGATAACCGAAGGGCCGGGGAGAGGACGGAATCTCGGGTGCGCCGAGTCTCTCATTGACGGCGTCGATCGTATTCACCACCCGGGACGCCATCGGCCTGCGGTATGCTTTTTCTTCAAGAGGTCTCAAGCCACACAGGTGCGTCTTGCGAGCCCAGCTCCTTGCTCGCCAGCCCAAGGCCAAGAGGGAAAAGCCCGTCCAGCGCGATCTCGATTGTGGATCTCCCGCCCCACTTGGGCCAGGGACAAGCCTTTTTTCCTTTTTTCCTTGACGCGCCAGTGAAAAATTGGCACACGTCAATGCTCTCCATTCCCGCTGCTACCCCCCGAGGTCATCGTGACTTCCGCGCTGCTGCATATTTTGGATGCACGTGAGCCGTCGGCATAAGTCCCCGTCATAAACCGTGAGATTTATGCGGGATGGGAGTACTCGGTATTTGCGTTCAACGGCGTGGAGACTACTCGATAGCCCACTGATGCATTGTGGGGTGTTGAAATGAGTATCTCAAGGTGGGAAAGGCTTCTCCGCGGGCACGGGCAAGGCGCGAGAGAGGCATCAGGATAGGGGACCGTGGGATGCGGTGGGCCCCCTCAGCTGAGATTTAGGAGGCATGTGCGATGTTGGTTGGATTTGGCTTGTCCCTGGATGCTTCCGTCCCGTTTATGCCTCTCCGCGGGAGTCAAATTTGGGGGTTTTAGCGGCAACGTTCGCGTGACTCCGCTGCCGCGGGCATCGGTGGACCTGCTTGCTAGCCTGCGCTGGGCGCGGCTGCTGATGACAGGTGACAGGACCGGCATCGGCCTTCAGGTACAGGATCGACATGGCTGCCTGTCAGCAGGGGCCTTTTCTCTGGACTTCACGCTGCCCAGATGCGCCATCCTCGGCGAGAAGCGGCAGCCTCAACGCCATCAATACCCATCAGCATCCCCGTCAATACCCACGACATCGCGGGAGCACAGACCCCTGCATGGAGACATGGGAATGGCCGGGGAAATGAGCCTCAGACTGGGCCGTCGGTGGATGGCATTACCCACTATCCCACCCTGACGGAAGCGCGACAGCTGCAAGCGGAGCAGATCGTCCCCAGCTGCCTTTTGCTCCATTGCATGACGTCCAGGCTGCCAATTTGGCAATTTCCAACTCTATTCGCCCTTTCTCCACTCTCCAGCTATCAGGCATGGGTTCTCGTGACGAGCTAATAGGCCAATTGCCGTGACTCGGTATGGGGGAACAGCTCTGCCGAGAGCTCCGCGGAGCAAGTCGGGACATGTTGGCGTTGGCGCGCGCCGGGACCGCCGCTTGTGTCCCCGCTGGTCCGCGCGCGCCCCCTGCTTACTCGCCGACGACACCTCGCTTACGGCGGACTTCAACCTCGACCGCAAGGTGATCAAGGCGCGTGTAATTACGACGAGGAAGGCCCGCGCCTCGCCGGTCTCGCCCTATGTCCCCTGTCCATGGGTCTCTTGGATATCTCCCCGCCAACGTCACCAGCCGGCAGCGCACTGGTTGCGGCGGAGGCGCGCTCGACGATGCGGCAGCGCGGCGCGATGATGATCGTCGCACACTCCGCTCCCCTCGTGACACCGTCTGCCAGCGTCTAAACCGCCAAGAGTCCCACCCTGCCGGTTGCTGTACCCATCGCACACCAGCACCCCAGCACCCCATCACCCCAGTCCGCTCAATACCCATTGTGGTTTCCCGCATTGCCCGGCCCCGATTCGACGGCAAGGTACACATGTGGACCTTTTGTCGAGACGGGACAATGCGGTCTGGACTGCGACCGATCTATCAGATCTCTATGGAGCGGCCCGTCCGGGGGGCCGAGGAGAGAGAGGCCCTTGGAAGTAGCCACCCCACCCGTTGGCGCCCCAAATCGGACGTCTCGATCAAGGATGCCGAGAGGCACGCTCACCGGAAGCGGGCGGCGAGGGACTTTCCTGCTTGGGCTTGAGTCTGGATGCCGTCGAGGTCGAACCGGCTTCCCCGGGCCCGACCCCCCACCCTATCCCTCGCTTAGCGCGAGGAACCTATGCCATGCTGTTGGGACTTTGGAGGGCCAGCAGGTGTGTGCTCGGCACTTGGCCCCGTTTTCCCAGGAAGGGAAGGCAGCCACCCCGTCAGGCCGCGCCAGTGGGTGGGGGAGATCCGCGTGGGAAAGATGGGCCTTGTCCCGATGAAACCTTATCGAGGAGGGCCAAGCCACCTGTCTCCCCGGTTCCTCCCTATCAGAGCGGACGGTCTTCAGGGGAGGAACCACAGTGTCCCGAGTTTGGGCAATGCATCGCCGTCGATCATCTTGGGGGCGTGCGTTCCTGGAGGTGAAGCGTCAGTTGGAAAGCAGAAGGAGGGGACGTGAAGGAGGGGTGAACAAATGTGAAGAGGGGTGGGAGAGGGACGGGCCACCGCACACCGCTCGCCCCTTGAGGTCCCCTCTCGTTGCCCCCTCCTCGAGCCGTCCTCGAAACACAAGCGTCGCCCGCAGTATAGCTTGCCCCTCTTTTCCTGGTCTGTTCTCCCACGCAACCCCTGCCCCCGTCCACTGAGACGTGCAGCTTGAGGAAAGGCGACATCATGGAGTGATGGGAACGGCACTGGCCATGATTGAAGTGCAGAAGTGGGGCATCCTGGACCAGATGGTGGGGAGGAGGAGAGGCAAGATGGGGCGGGGGAAGAGCAGGGGGGGCCAACTTGGTGGTCAGCTTTCCCTCCATGGGAAAAGAAGTGGTGCTCGTACGACGTGGACTTGCAGCCCCTCGAGCCGTAGTTGGGCAAGAGCGGGAGACAAAGGTCCCGGACCCTCCTGTGCGGTGGCACGGAAGGTGTGTCTGTGTGCAGAGGCATGACGCATATCGCAGCGCAGCAGCGCACTAACTCGTCGAAGCGGGAGACGGTGGGGGGGACATTTTCCTCCCTCTCACAGCCACAAGCCTCCGAGGCGCCGGGGTTACCGCGGTACGTCTGCGTGGAGGCCGGGTAGAGACTAAACCGGGCAGGGCAGGGCCTGCCGGCTGCGGGTAGAGGCCAGTGATTATGCGAGGAGGTCAGAGTGGCTTACCGGGCGTGCGTGTTGGGCGAGGGGGGCGTTGTCGTCACGGTAAGTCACGGCTACGTGTGCATCGTGGCTCGGGGAGGTTCCCGATGTACACTTACTTCGCACCTCGACCTGTGAAGTTCCAGGCTGTGATGTGAATGTTCGGATGTGAATATGTGAACCGGGGGTGCGCGGTGCGTTCTGCGGTGTGGGCCCCTGCGGGCAAATCCTGTCCGTCCTACTAATGTATCCTGTCCGGATACATCACGCCGCAGGCAGGCGGGCTTGCTTGGGCATGTGGGTTGCTTCTGCGTCCTTGGTCGCGGTATCGCCACCTCCTATCCCCGGGCAGGTCTGCAGAGGGTCTGGACTGGAACCGGGCTCCCCGCTCCTGAGATGGTTGTGGGTGTCTGGGTCTTGTTCCCGGGCGGGAGGCGATGTCGAGAGACAGGAGAGACGGCGAGATTAGGCATGTCTCAGGGTAGCGTAATGGCCCCGCGGGAGCAGGGTGACCGCATTTTTGCCACGAGTGACTGACGATCTCCCGCCCTTTACTCTCCCGGGGCGCCAGACCCGGCGTAGATCGTGGTCCTTGGACCCCCATCGCTGATCCATACCGGCGAGCCGGCGCGAGTCCGGCTCTCTGGGAAGACGTGCCTTCCGGATAGCCGGGGTCTGTGTGTCAGGTCGTATGTACAAGTACGGAGCGTTGAGTGGCAATGGGGATGTGCGGTTGATCTTGCTAGGGGGAGGTGATGACCACGTGTGAGCGTGTGAGGGCCAAGGGTTGAGAGGCGACGATCGGTGAGACCGCGGGGTTGGGATGAAATTTGGGGGGGGGGGTTAGGGGATTGGGTTGTCTTGGTTGTTTCTGGGTCGTACGTGTTTGTTTATGAGGTTTCGGGTGTCGCTATCTCGTGAAGGTTTGATATCGCAAAACGTGTATGCGGCCCGCTGGATTGTGCCGAGACTTCGAGTTACTGCTCGTGTTCTTGAGACCTTCTCGAGTCGTTTTAGATGCTGGCTGCATCGAGCCCGGGCGTCAGTTGGCGTTCCAGGACCGAGACAGACGATTAGATCGCTTGGCCGGCGTCATGGAGGCTCTGGCTGGCTTCCCCGTTCGTCGGGAGCTCTTGTCTCGACGTCTCGGGCGTTATGCTCCTCGAGCGGCGCTGCTCCGGCGGTTCATGCTTGGTGTTTCGCCACGGGTCTGGGAGGAAGTGGTGTGAGCGCTGGCCTGCGATATTGGCCGCCTTGTCGCCGAGGGTGGAGGCTAGAGGGTAGAGGGACCGAAAGGAATGCTCGGCCTCTGCGGCTTTTCTGGCGAGGCGCTGCCGTGAAGTGCATGCGACGGCGGGATGATTCCGGGCGCTGCTTCGTCCCCGCAGGGGGTGGAGAAAGGTAACCACCAGCCGCTGTGGGCGTCTCCAGAAATAGGAATGTGCTGACGAACTCTCGCTCTGTAGGGGACCAGACCCGAAGAGCTGTGCCTTTCAAGGCGCGCTGCCCAGCCCCACGACGTGCTCGAGTTCCCCTGACGAAGATCCGATCTCGAGCCCGCAGACACGCTGCTGCTCCCCCCGAATGTCCCCGGCCATATCTCGAGACCAAAGGCGGAAGAAGGCACGTAAAGGCCGCGCCGGCTTCTACGGACGGCGCCCGGATGCATTTCGGGAGGTGCGCGGCTCGAGGCGGACGCGATGACTACGCCGACGGGTGTCAGCATTGGACGTGCTGGGAATGGGATACCTGGAGAGGCTTGCCTGACTGGGTTTTCTTTGAAGCCCCCGCGCTTGTCTATACGGGTTCCACTAGCCATTATTCGGAAGAGTAGACTGCTGTGAAGTGGGCGAGGGGACGAAGTGGGCGAGGGGCAAGCCGGCGATGCTCCACGGGCATTGCACTTCTCCCCCAGATCGGTTCGTCTCTCCCACGCTGGAGACCACTCTGGCTCTGGTCCAAGGGAACCAAGCCCGCCGATATCCCGGGACGGGACGGGACGGGACGGGACGCTCCTCGGCCCTGAACCCGGAGGAAACACCCGCGTGCTACCCCCTGAGATACAAAGACCGCGGGAGACCGGGTGTATCAGTGCCCAGTTTAAAAAAAAAAGAAAAAAAAAGCAAATGCGCCCTCTCGTCGGGAGACTCAAGGCCACCTCCTCTTTCCACCCCGGCGGTCGTTCAGCTCCTGGTTGAAACGGGAAAGGGGGCTTTCTGGGGGCTTCTACCCCGAAGAAGCAAGCAAGGGACCGGGATGCTCCCTGCACAAGCTGAAAAGGAAGAAGGGAGGGGAGTGGCGAGGGAAGAAGCAAGCCGGCAAGGCTAGAATGTCTCTCGGCAGCGGGAGAGGCCGATCTTCGAAAGCGCGGCGGGAGGTTGCCGGAGGAGACGTCGCGTAGCCTGATGCCCGTGGATTCATCAACGTAAACGTATATTGGGACGTAGACGATATGGACGTTACTAGCTTGGGGGTGGAAACCCGTAGAAGACACAACTAGAAGTGTTCATAACGTACTGGGAGTATTGCCATCTGGCTCGGTCCTCACCCCGTACATCTACAGCACAGCACGTCTCTGCCTCAGATCTTATCGTGTCCCTCCCTCCAGATAACGTCATTACATGACCAAACCGAGACTCTCGAAACCCTCGCGGACAATGTAGTGCTCCTCTATCCCCTAACCTCTACTTAATCCCTTTCCCTCTCGCTAGTACACCCCGTCCCCGCCTCATTCGAGGCCTCCAGAGCATCTCACCCACGGGGCACTCGCACTCCAGAAGGCAGGGAAAAGCCAACTCCATCTACATCTCACGGACAACGGGGAGGTTGCTGGGACGGAGCACCCGGCTATGTTCCAACGGCTCATGGTGAGTTTAGCCTATCCAGGAAGGACGAGAGGAAGGGTATCAGCGACTCTACGGGCAGCCAGCCTGCCCTGCCTCCCTTCTCGACACACACCTCAAGATCACGAACAAGTCCAAACCACTCAACACGAGGGGGACAGACGTAGAAGAGAAGTTGTCCAGCATCGTCCATTACCACAAGCTACCTAGGTCTACATCTAGCACCAGAATCGAAGCCACCCCCTTCCCCCTTTCCACAGATAACCCTCCCTTCCACAAATCTCTCACCAAACTTCCATCAAGCACCCCCATCGCGATATGGTATCGAGAACAAAAAAAAGATCCGAGCAGAGAAGAGGAAAAAAGAGGCTCATGAGCTCATGAAGAGAATCGAAAAGTTGTGACAAAGAAGAAAAAAGAAGATGATGCTGTGTGTAGATGTACAAGTCGGTCAGTCGGTCGGTTCCCCCCTCTTCCATGTCTGATTTACCTCCTCCGTGGTATCAAGCTACCACCTCTCAAAAATCGACCATTATTTGTTTGCCAAGCCCGCAACGCCATGCAATAGAACAGAAGAAAAAGAAATCAAAACCACATCCACCAGGGAGCGGGAAGCCAAGGCCTACACATGCGGCACGTCAGGCCTCTCCCTCCCCAGCCCCTCGAACAGCTGCCCCGGCGGCACGCGCTTCATCCCGCTGCCCCGGTCAATCATCGACGTCGGCGCGGGAACGTACCCCTCTCGCTTCTTCCGCAGCCGGTCGTACACCAGCCCCAACAGGACGATGATGAGCATCAGCCCCAGCGAGATGGCGAGGCCGATCAGCACCACGAAGCCGAGCGGCATGTTGTCGCCCCCCGTGGTGAAGAAGTCCTGCCTCTGCGAGAAGAAGCGCGCGATGGAGCCCTCGGAACCGCCCGAGCCGCTCGTCAGCGCGTAGGGCTGGAAGGACTTGCCGTCGAAGATGACGGCCGAGGCGCCGCCCAGCTCCTTTAGCGCGATGGACCCCGCGAGCATGAGGGACTGGCTCTCGGGGAGCATGTCCGTCGAGTCGTGGTCCTCGGTGAGGGAGAAGACCTGCATGCTCCGGATGTCGGACTCGGGGAGCACGTCGTCCGGGGCCGTCAGCCACTTGGAGCCGTCGTACTTCATGATGAAGACGGAGTTGTCGTCGGCGGCGTGGCCCACGACCCAGAGCTGCTTCCCGTCGCTGGAGCCCAGCGTCATGGCCTCCACGGGGCCCGGGATGCTGTCCGAGCCCGGGTACGTGTCCCAGGACTGCGTCTCGGTGTCGTACGTCGCGAGCGGCGTGTCGTCGCTCCCGTTGACGGTCAGGGTCCCGCCGACAGCCAGGACGGTGTCGCTCGTCCACACCATGTGCTGGACGTCGCCCTCGATGTTGACGCCCGGCTGCCTCCACTGGGTCTGCTTCGCGTCGTAGATGCAGATGCCGGGGCACGAAAGGGATCCGGCCTGATCAAAGGAACCCCCGACGAAGATGTCGCCCGAGTCGGGTTGGATGGTGATGGCCGATACGCTCGACTCGCCGCCCGAGAGCGGCGGCGGCTGCTCGGGATAATTATTCGAGTCGAGGTCGTAGGCGATAAGGCCGCGGACAAAGTCGCCGTCCACGGTGCCGCTCACAAGCCCGCCGGCGTAGAGCACGTTGTCCTTGACAGCGACCGCAGCGAAGGTTGAGTTGTCGCTGACATCAGAGTTGAGGCCGCTAACCTTGTCATCGTCCTTGCCGTCGATTATGACGAGGTTGTTGATGATTGCGCCATCGGAAGTCTCGGCAGAGAAGCGACCAGCAAGAATCGTAAAGTCCTTGTCGTTCTCGTCGTAGAATGTGCCAGCCACAACGCCAGACACCCCATCGCCCGCAGATACAAGCTCCCTGCGGTTGACGCTCGATGTCGAATTCGAGTCGGATGTCTCTCCGAGTACCTTGACGGGGAACCGGCCGAGTTTGCCGTCGGTCAGGGTGGCCGCTCCGGAAGCACCGATCTGCGAGGCAGCCAAGGCGCCAGCGTACAGAGACCCCTCCTTGTCGGGAAGCTCTAGGATCGACGCGGTGAGACCGCCGCTGTATGCCGGGGTCGACTGATCGAGGTTCTGAAGCCAGTTGTTCTTGGAGGGAACCCAGACGGCGATGCCCGATACTTCACTGGCGGGGTTATCGTCAAACTCGAGACACTCCGTGAAGACGCCCGAAAACGCAATGGCCGTTTCAGCGTCGTCGTCCTCCAGTTCGAGCCTCATCGCCACGACGTAGTGGACGTGGCCATTGACCCCGGCGCCGAGGGCGCTCCAGGAGYTGTCTCTTATMCACATCTCCG